>APFE031283896.1:111868-144393 GCA_000404065.3 Pinus taeda | reverse complement strand
ATTTCTCCACCATCACCTTCATGTCAATGGGACGGTCGATAGGTCTCATCACATCAGAACTTGTGTGACCGTTACATCCCTTATTCTAGCCAAGTGGATCCTCCATCTAGAATAGGACTAATTACAACCAGGCACTAAATGAGGACCATGGTTTTCGAGAGATCAGAAATGGCAGTAAACCTATATTTTGGGAGGAGACCTCGAAGCAACACCCCAAACATAATCTAAAGGAAATTCTATGTGATATTCAAACCTTTACAACCAATCTAGGTGCGGAGAAAGTTAGATAGTTTTCGTAAAAATCCAATTCATTAACAAAGTGGAGATTTTGGATATCTCTGAATCACTGGCCAGTGTGGGACTCACCCATAGATTGGGAATACCTCACCCTAATTTTGCGTAAGCGTCTTATTCTGAACAAAGGTAAACTATACAAGCTTCAGGTAGGGCTCCTTTCAAAATGTATGTTCTCTCTTGAAGAATCTTATTCAACACTTTCTACCTCATCTAACCAGGTTCCTGACCCATTATGGAAACAAATCTGGTACTCAAAATTTTGGACCATCATTTCATATTTTCTTTGTCTCGTTAGGCATGGAAAGATCCTTACATGGGATAAAATTAGGAAAAAGGGCTTTTGTGGACCCTTTAAGATCCTCTATTTTATCTTGGGCAGTTTTAGTTTGGGTCGGTGGGAACATGTTTTTTCTAGAACAAATGAGTAGTACTATTCCTCCTCGGTCCATTTATAGGCTTCTTTGTTGCTGGGTGGAGCCATTCGAGAGAAAGTCTTAAGCTCTCGTTAATGTTGCTCATGGGTGGCCACTTTTGGTGTGGTGCATATTTCTGGCTCATGGTAGGTTATTGTTTTTCCTGTATTGCATGTACTGGACACTGTGGGGAATGGAGGTTTAGTCGGGGCTAGTGGTGTCTCCTTTTGTGTGAGAAGTTCAAGAAGTATTGGGAGGGTGGTATTTTTTTCATTCTATTGGATCTGCAAAATCCATCCATGCACCCTGTTTGTCGCTCGAGGTATAAATGTTTCCTTCAATGGTGACAATGAATTCATCCAAGAAGGGATTACATAATCTTATATCCTAGGTACAAGTGTGCATGTTGGGTCTCGACTAATCACACATAAAATTGATGAATAGACATGACGATTTTGTTAAATATTATCACCATGTTCATATGGATCCAAACATATTTCCACCAAGACACTATGTCATACATAACCAAAATATCATCCACATAGATACACAAGGTTAGTTATTGATATGGAGTTATGTACTCGATGCTATGTACAAGTATCATTACACCAGAATGTCACGATTAATCATTAACAGACTTATTTTACCAAGGTCTCTTAAGATTGTGGTAAAAAACTAGTGAAACGAATTAAATTGGAACTTCAAAGTTTAATTTTGTGTTACTGTGACTAGGTTTGGTGTGACTAAGTTAGGTAGAAGGCGCCATCTGATATCCTGATAGCAATATCAACATATTTTACTGAACAACTATCTCTTTCACTAGGATTCTCAAATGAGGCCTTAAATTTCATCGAGGCCTACTAAAATTGCTTAGAAGAACATAATATGCCATCCTCAAAATCCTCCACCTCCTCAAGTTAAAAATTAATATTAGGGGAAGGAAAAGTTATTTTGAATCCTAACACACGAATAGGATTTTTGCTACTTGTTTTATCAAGAAATATAATTCTATTAATGAAACAAGATGACTATGTAATCAGCAAATGTTAACGCTCAAAATAGTTTTGTGAGAAAATTCCATCACCTAAGGAGAACATATAGACGAAGGAGATACTAAAGATGAGTCTCCCATAATAGGTACAACTGAACCTCCACCCATCAATATCCCATTTTAGTAGTTTGAGTTAATTTGATTGTCCCTCTTTAATGCATCCATCACTACAACACATGAACTCTTGAAGCCTAATATTTTCATATATTGAAAAGTCTTGGTTGATGCAATCCCTCAACTCTAGTACTTCTCACGTGGATAAGGTGTCAATATATTGTGTGTAAATTTAAGATAATTTGTGATCCCATTTTTAGTACCATGAATTAAATATTTCCATCCATTCTCTACTCTATTTTCTACAAACATGAGAAGGAGACATGAAAACTTGAGTTACTAGTGATGTGACTTAAAAATAATCCACAAAATCATAAGGTGATCCATAGAAACATCGCTAAAAGTCAACCCATATTAAATAGTTATCAATTTAATAATTCATTATATAGTTTAATATATGTTATTTTCTAAATAAACCATGTTTAATAATAATTTTGTTAACAATAAAAAATATCTTATATAATAGAATATGTTTTTGTTTTTTTTATTATCAAAAACAAAGTTGATCATATTTCTATTCGATTTGAAAAAAATACACATAGTAGATAGTTATAGCATTCACAAGGAATTGAGGTCATTATATTATCGTTACAAATTTTTATCTCAATATTTAAAATTCTAGCGAAAATATTAAGAAGCCCCATAACCCTTTATAAAATTGATTGTAAACATTTGTATTTTAAATATTTATAATTAAAATATACCATGATAAAAGTTTAATTACTTCCAATAAGGAAATGATGTACTCTATCGTCACCTAGAATATAGTACTCTCTCAAAGTTCTATGTAGATATGACATTCTATTCACTAAGATTTATTATTGCAAAAAATATTTGGAGTTCTACTCTTCAACTAGTCGTAGACCTTATTGCTCCAGATATTACAAAAACAAGTCACGCATAAGCCATCAATCCATTACTATGTTGTCTCTTCTTAGCCTTGTCCTCAATTACACAAGAAAAAGTGATACCATCTTCTGCTTCTTCTCCCTTCTTATATAGAATACATTGATGGTAAGGAAACCAAACCGTATGGTCCACCTATCATCATATAATTATTCCTTTGTCTTAACATTTTCCATTCACATAAACCTACATTATATATTATTCTTCCTTCGTTTTTAATTTTGTAATTATCAGTATAATAATTTATTAGTAAAATTTATACTTGTTACAAATTTGAAATTTATGAATGGAATGTAAAGAAAGGGTATCATGTAGATATTGAACATCGCATGTCTTAAATCAATATAGAATTTCCATATCTATAAAAACTGCACCACAAAAAGTTGCACCAATGCTCGTTTTGAACATATCAAAAAAGATTTTAGAAGGAGACCAAAATAAGAAATGAACACCACCATCATAGAACTTTAACTTGAAAAGCCAAAAAACCCAACTTTCCCATCCAATAAGAAAATGATGCATCGGAAATGTAT
Source organism: Pinus taeda (assembly GCA_000404065.3). Lineage (NCBI taxonomy): Eukaryota > Viridiplantae > Streptophyta > Pinopsida > Pinales > Pinaceae > Pinus > Pinus taeda. Next base: position 141,079 of record APFE031283896.1, on the reverse strand, counting down.
GTGAAAATGTTGAAAAGCATAACCACTTGCTTCTTTCTCATATAACCTTTCTTGATGAATGAAAAAAGTGTAATTCTTTGTAGAAAATTATGAGCTTTGAAATGTTCCATCATAATTGCATATTCTTGCGGCTTTGTTTTGAAGGCAAAGTCCAATGTACACTCTAAACCAACTATGATCATCAGTAACTACTTGGTGAATGCTAGTAGTCAACAAGTAAACCAACCACACAAGAATTTGAAAACAAATAGGTCAAAATGAAAGTTAAGTATGTTAACACAAGATTTCAATAAGAACTTAAATTTGGTTACTCATGCCTACTAGGCAGATAGTTCCATTAAAGGAAATATTAACACAAGTAGCAATACAAAAAAGTATAAGTGATCTGAATGATGATGTTACCAAAGATGTAAGTGAAGGAGTAGGAAATTTATGGTGATGATGGGAATGATAGATCTCAAAGACAACATGACGATTTTGTCGGAGAGGGACATATCATTGTGGAGGGATGGATTTAGTTTCTAGAAGGGTCTCATCTCAATCTACCCAATTGGATGGGTTGTTTATCTCAAATACAATGAGATTGGTTAAATTCAACTTATCAAGTTCATGATGGTAGGGGAGGGAGGTGAAATATGGATGGGAAGCTTAAACTTCCTCCCCAAGGAAAATAAATTCTTGCATGTAAAGGTAAAGGGAATGCTAGGGGGCTAATTTGATGCAAAGAAAGGGTGAATTATGCCTCTCTAAATGAACATCATGAGACCATGTTTAAGATTCACCATTCTGAAGTTGCGAGAAGACTAGAGTGTAAGCACAAGAGAGAAGCTAAACATATTGTGGGTTGAGAAGAGGGTCACGGAGGCACTTCCTGGTTCTTCCTATTTTATATTAAAGACACAATATTTAAGAGTTTTTATATGGTAGACAGTAAAGATGAGATGGATTGTCAAGCATATGTTGCCAGGGGTGTTGTTGGACTGTCACAGTGGAAAAAATGATCTAATGGCTTAAATGAATCCCTGCTTCCAAAGAAAATTTCAATATTGAGGAGCAACTTGGGAGGGGTAATGGATGGTTCCCTAAGCTAGATCAAGTGCTTGCAATTGATTAAAGATCAACCTTTGTTGCAAAGTCTCACGAGGAATATGATTATGCAATAAATGCACATGAAAAATTGGAAGTCAAAGTCTAGGACTCATTACAAAGAAGTAGTTCAAACAGTCACCACTAAGTTCTGAATGGGATCTAAAATTTGACTTTCTCAAAATTGAATGACATTGGAACCACTGTGAAACAACCCTAAACAATTAATGTTCATATTCAAAATTTAAGTAAAATTTGACATTATCCTTATCTTTCCTTTTAAAAAAGGAAAGGTTAGGATAATATCAAATTTTACTTTAACTTTAAAAATTAAATATTACCATTAATTACTTGGGTTAGGTTTCATAGGGCCCTGGGCTTAAGATATTTTTTTCTCTTTTTCAGTATTTTTTATTAAAAAATCAATATTTGATGGTCATTAGCTATGTTGTTCTACATTCCTCAGAATTGGTCAATTTAGTAGAGAACTAGTCACTTTGGTGTTTTAAGGTCGGTTCAATACAAGATTAGACTTAGCCAATCGGAACCACCAAACTAGACTAGTACAACTCTAAAACCATTGGGACCAACCAATTCCACTAGTTCTAGGCTAGTAGCAATAAGAGTGTGCCCTTCTCATCTTCCTCTCAAGTCGTTTTGTTGGATCCTTTCAAGAATGGTGATTTGGAGAGTTCCATAATTTGTCAAACTGTTGTGGTCACCTAAGATCATAAGTAGTTAAGCCTTGACAAACAGAAATTTGCAAGGAACTAGTATAGACATCCCAAAACATATTTAGTGAGGATATGCATGCAAGGAACTATTATATACCTCCCAAGATACTTATTGAGGATGTGCATGACCAAAAAGCATTAGAAAAATTTATCCATCCTCAAAACCCTGCCCAAATCATTGAAGTGTGGTGAAAAAAATTGTTGGTAGGCTATTAATGCTACTAGCAATCATTCCCTCTCCAATTTCACAAGAATATCCTACTCAAGCTACCTCCTCCACTATGGTTAAAGTAATTTCTTACAACCCTATGAGCTATAAGAAATTAAAACTTCCTTGGAATCTCTACCAATCTTTGGGAACTAGACTTCTCTACATGCCCCAACTATTTTGAGTAGATTTATCAGTTAACTAGATGGTCACCTTGTTTGACTGAAGTCCCACTATTTAAATTACCTTCCACTAGGTCCTCCAAATTTTAGAAATAGTTTAACTAACAACAACCTGAGATAATTGACCCTTATTGCTACGAATTAGCATTCGCATATGCAAAACTGAACTCTAACTCCTCCATCTCAAATTTATTGAGTAAACTAGGTGACGCAAGCCATGTCACACAAGTTAACATCATCCAAGTTGTCTGTTGATGTGGACATTCGAATTTTTTACATTTAATCAAGGAAAAGTCAAATTTATAATTTCTTCCTGCATTTTTCAACACATAGTTCATTGGAATGTATTACTTTCACTATGAACTTGGCATAGTTCACATGTTGAGATCATAAGGTTTTGGGCTGATGTGGTTCTATGTGTTGTGTACATAAAGAATAGGTGTCCATCTCTTGATATTAGAAACAAGACTCCCTATGAAATTTGGTATGGCCACATTCCTTCTGTGAGGTATCTCAAGATTTTTGGTTCCTCTTGTTATGCCTTCATAACCAAGCAACATATAAAAAAACTTAGTGCGAGGAGTCTCAAATGTATATTCATTGGGTACTCATACCTCCAAAGCATACCATCTCTATGATGAAGTGAATAAGAAGTTTATAATATCTAGAGATGTGATCTTTCTTGAGTCTTCCAAGATTGACAATGTTGTTGAGTGGTAGCTTAATTGTTTGGATATATTCAAACATGCAAAGTATTTTCAAGAGTTTGATAGTGAGATTCCACATCTCCTTCTCTTAGCTCTATAATTTCTATGAAGAGCCTTGAAGAAATTAGGTTGAAGGAAATTCCTACCGCTACCTTTTCAGGAAAGAGCTAAGAGACTACTAGCACCAGGTAACCAAATTTGATAAGCAATGAGGGTAAATGCAAGTTACAAAGAAAGGATTAATGCAAAGGAGTGTACTAATGATATACCTATCATCAAACATATTTCATCCCACTTAGGATGCCTTGCATCATGTCTAATTAGTCATAAGATCATGTTGGTCACAACCTCTGTAACTTAAGTAAACAAGTGGTATTTCTCTTCATCTTCTAAGCTATATAATAAACAAGTGAAAGGGAGCAATACACATAGAGGAAACACATGGAATGACTTTCATTTCTTGCAACCATGCATGTCATTGAAGACATAACGATATGACAATGCTAAACAAACTTTTAAGCTATAGTAAGAGGTGTATTTCAAAAGATGTGCTTTGTTTTCCATACCTAGCCCCTAAAGGGTTATGCATAAGATGGATTATTCATGCAGTCCCAATATTCTATCATACTTTTGGTTCATTTGTCTTCCTAATTTTATCCTCAGCAACTTGAGAGTCGTCTATCATGTTATCTTTCTACGTGGCCCTTGAGAGACATAATTTTGTAGTTTCAACGAGTAGTGACTATTGCAGTATGAGGCCCTGGGAGGAGACATTTGCATAGTTTTAACTGGATGAAAGACACTACTATGGGATGATAACCTGAGAGGACACATCTACACAATTTCAGGATGCAAGGCAGACTAGGTAGTCAAGGGACAAAACTGCATAGTTTTTGGAGACATTGGGTTCTAGCTGAGGGAAGAACATTGGAGGAAACCAATGCGCATTTTTGATTTCTAATGGAGGTTCGGATTTGTGCACGTTGCATAGTTCCAATAGGCAAGGGAAACTATTTAGGGTTACATATGTGAAGTGCGCAGTTCAGGAAAGTTGGTTGAGGCTAGGTTGATAAGGATACTCTGAAATTTAGCTAAGTGTGGGAGCAGTGGAACTGATGTAAACAATGATAAAACTTGACTATGATCACACCCTTGAAAACTTAGTGATACAAAATAGACCATCCAGAACATCTAACACATACTTCGTTTAATGCAACAACCTTTGTGTCATCTTACGGCAAGTGCGACTCTAATGATAGACATTGGGAGGATGATAGACTATGTGAAATGAGTCTGAAACATATCTATGTGGTGATGACAACCCATTCTCATAAATACTTCCCCTTGAATCAAAATAAACTTCCCTTTTCATGACAAGCGATAACCCACATGCCTAAAGATGATATATTCTATGTAAAAATAAAATCACAAACGACTCTTAATATTGAAAAGGGGAGCTTGAGATCATGATCAACTTACAAATAAGTGACTAAGGAACGATCGATCATAATATCCATAGTAGGCTCCAAAATTTATGTGTAGGACAAAATTTTCGAGGGTGTTGCAGTCGCTACAACAGAGCCTTCACCTTCTTGCTAGCTTCTTTTTCAACCAGTGCCTTGAACTCTACAAACTTTGAGAATGTCTCATATTTCTTCCACATGAAGAAGATCCAACACTTCCGTGAGAATTTATTTGTGTCTGATTGTGTAGGTTGTGGAGAAAGGTCCATAAGCATCATAGTGGATCCTTTCTAGGACTGCATGTGTTTTTTTGTCTTAATCATGGAATGTGGATTTTATGTACTTCTACAACATAGATCCTTTTCATACATCCTACTGATTAAGTGCTCCTTTAGGGAGGCTAGTCTTATTTGTTGTATAATATTCGAGGTACCATGATGCAAATGACAACGTATTTTGTGCCGAAGTTCATCGACATCGCGACCTGCGCTTTCTCTGCCTTAGTGCTTAATGCAACATAGTCTTCCACATCCAGCTTATATAGGTTCTTCACATGAACCTCGATCCTCCCCACTTGTCCCATGGCTATGTGTATTAGGAACACTTTTCCTTTCTTAAATATCACTTCACAACCATGGTAAAACAACCACTTGGTGAATGCTAGTAGACAGACCCCTAATCCTTTATGTCTACCTTTTTTTACTAATGCCTCGTATTGAAAATTTAAAGACAAAATATTCATTTTCTCTTAAAAAATTGTCTTAAAATCCCCCTCCATGTAGCAGTGATGAATGCAATGATAGACAAGTTGTCACTAATCATATCATCAAATATGAAAGGGATAGAAGAGGAATCGATGTCCGAGAAATCTTGTTAGTAAAATTTGTCGCGTTCTTCTTAGTTGACTACCCCCACAAAACCAACATCCCAACAAATATTTGTCTTTATATAAGATAACATGAATGATAAGTCAAATAACAACCTCGATATAGGTGCAAGACAGACATAGTTCCCTGCAAGTTGGCAGAGTTAGGGTAAATTGTGAGAGTCAATTTTGCAGTTGTTAGATAATATTCCCTTAAATTGATATGTTTGTGTGTTAATTGTTAATTGTTTTCAATAGGTTTCATATAAAGTCACCATTATCTTAAATATAAGGTTTTCTCTTACAATATTTTTGTCTCAATTTTTTTTTTCTTAAATAGAAAGTTTTGTGTTAACATAATTTTCTCTTAAACTGTTTTTGTCTTAACATAATTATGTCTTAAATTGTTTTTGTCTTAAATATAAAGTTTTGTCTCAAAATATTTTCATCTTAAATTATTTTTGTTTTAAATATAAAGTTTTGTCTTAAAATATTTTCATCTCAAACTACTTTTGTCTTAAAATATTATGTCTTATACTATTCTTGTCTTAGATATAAAGTTTTGTCTTAAAATATTTTCATCTCAAACTACTTTTGTCTTAAAATATTATGTCTTATAGTATTCTTGTCTTAGATATAAAGTTGTCTTAAAATATTTGTGTCTTAAACTTCTTTTGTCTTAAAATATTTTTCCTTAAACTATTTTTGTCTTAGATATAAAGTTTTGTCTTAAAATATTTTTGTCTCATACTATTTTTTTGTTCAAAATTATATTTAGGACAATTCAATTGATATAAAATTTTAATGTAAAATAACTAAAATATAAAGTGATTTTTTAATACAAAATATTTCTTTTGTCTTAAAAAATGTCTTAAAAGTTCCCTTGGTGTAGTAGTGTCTGGTAACATAGATAAACAATTTTATAAAAAGAGGGTTGTTGATGTGAGACACACACAGAAGAAATACACGCATCACTTTGTTGATGAAGACCATAATCATGAACTCAAATTGTTTGTGTATGATTCTTGTCCTTCCGCTAAGATTGATGGGGCCGAAACTTGGTTTAAGGATTCTGGAGCATCCACTCACATGGTAGGTAATAAGCACTTGTTTGGAAGTTTTAAAGAAACAAACAGTGGTGCTAATATCTACCTTGGTGATGACAAAGCCTACCAGATCAAAGGGTATGGAGACATTCCTATGATATTTCCTGATGGAAATATCAGGCGTAGAATGTGATGTATGTATCGGGCCTTAAAAAGAATTTTATCTTTTTCTCTATGATTGCAGATTAGAACGTAAAGGTAGAGTTTTTAAAAATCTATTATGTCGTAAAGGATTTACAGGAAAGATGTATAAGTATTAATCGATTTGACATTGTAAACAAGCATACAGTGGCTATGAGCCCTACTAGAAAAGGATCCAATTATCACATAAATGGGGTCAATCAAACATTCGAAGTACTATAAAAATGTGAGTACTAGAAGGAACTACTATAATATATATGGAAACTATAATATAAGAAAAAAATGATATGTATATATATTATATATATATAATTATATATATATATATATATAATATATAAATATATATATTATATTATATTATATTATATATATACTGATTTATAGATAGATATATTATATATATTGTGAATTATAGCCTGCATGTTGTAGAAATGAACATGTCCATAATGAATAATGATAGAAATTTCCATTAACTTCCTCTCATGTAAAGTATTAAAAGGAACATAGTACAAAAAAATTGCTTCGATCAAAATTTATAATGACTCTATGTAGTCAATAATTGTGAAGGAAAAGAAAAGGGTCAATACAAATAATTAAGAGAGACTAAATGAGGAAACCATTATAGGATTTAAGTACCTCGGTGCAAACAACTATTCAAATCCTGGTAGGAATGAAATTACAAGAAAAACCATAGAATTTGTTGGTGAACCATGAAATGTATGTGATCATCCATAGATATTCTCTGTAAAATAAGGAGTTCTGACCTAAAAGTTAGAAAATTTATATTATTTATTGAAGTCATCAGAAAGTTAGAAATTATATTTCATCGCACAAGAAAAATTCTCCAAAAAAGCATACCTATCATGAAATCATAAAAGGAATTAGAAATGAATTCTTTAGTGGTTTGTTTGCTCAACAAGAAGGTAGTAGCTTAGTAGTTCAATAATCAAAGATTTCTCCACGATCATGTTCAAGTCAATGGGACGGTTGATAAGTCTCATCACATCAGAACTTGTGTGACCATTATAGCCCTTATTCTAGCCGAGTGGATCCTCCATCTGGAATAGGGCTAATTACAATCAGACACTAAATGAGGACCCTGGTTTTTGGGAGATCAGAAACAACAGTAAACCTAGATTTTGGGAGGAGGCCTAGATGGAGCACCCCAAACTTAACCTAGACGAAATTCTATGCAATATTCAAACCTATCCCACCCATCTAGGTGTGAAGAAAGTTAGATCATTTTGGTAAGACTTTAATGCATCGACGAAGTGGAGATTTTCGATATCTCTGAATCATTGGCCAGTGTGGGACTAGCCCCTAGATTGGGTAGACCTCACCCTAATTCTGCGTAAGTGTCTTATTCTAAACAAAGGTAAATCAGACAAGTCTCAGTTGGGGCACCTTTCAAAAGGTGTGTTCTCTCTCAAAGAATCTTATTCAACACTTTCTAGCTCATCTAACTAGGTTCTTAACCCATTATGGAAACAAATCTGGTACTCAAAACTGTGGACCATGATTTCATATTTTCTTTGTCTCATCCGACATGGAAAGATCCTTATGTGGGATAAAATTATGAAAAAGGGATTTTGTGGCCCCTTTAAGATCCCATTTTGTTCCTATTCTCTCTATTTATAGGCTTCTTTGTTGTTGGGTGGAGCCATTGGAGCGAAAATCTTAAGCTCTAGTTAATGCAGCTCACGGGTGGCCACTTTAGGTGAGGTGCATATTTATGGCTCATGGTAGGTGGTTGTTTTTTCTGTATTGCATGTACTCGACACCGTGCGCAATTGATGTCTGAGAAATTTTGTTTCTACAAGTTGTTGCGTTCTTCTTAGTTGAATACCCCCACAAAACAAGGATCCCAACAAACCATTGTCTTCAAATAAGATAACATGAATGGTAAGTAAAATAACGACCTCGGTATAGGTGCAAGACATACATAGTTCCTTGCACGTTGGTGGACTTAGGGTACACTGTCAGAGTCAATTTTATAGTTGTTAGATAATATTGCCTTAAATTGATATGTTTGTGTCTTAATTGTTAATGGTATTAAATAGGTTTCATCTAAAGTCATCATTATCTTAAATATAAAGTTTTGTCTTAAAATATTTTTGTCTCAAATTGTTTTTTCTTAAATATATAGTTTTGTCTTAACATAATTTTATCTTCAATTATTTTTGTCTTAACATGATTCTGTCTTAAATTGTTTTTGTCTTAAATATAAAGTTTTGTATTTAAATGTTTGTCTCAAACTATTTTTTTCTTAAATATAAAGTTTTGTCTCGAAATATTTTTGTCTCAAACTGCTTTTGCCTTAAACTATTTTTGTCTTAAATATAAAGTTTTGTCTTAAAATATTTCTGTCTCAAAATGCTTTTGTCTTAAATTGTTTTTTTCTTAGATATAAAGTTTTGTCTTAATATATTTTTGTCTCAAACTATTTTTGTCTTAAAATTTATAGTTAAGGCAATTTAATTGATATTAAATTTTAATGTAAAATAACTAAAATATAAAGTGATTTTTTAAGACAAAATATTTGTTTTGTCTTAAAAAAATGTCTTATAAGTGCCCTTGGTGTAGTAGTGTCTAGTCACATATCTAAACAATGTTATAAAAACAGGGTTGATGATGCAAGACACACACAGAAGAAATACACGCAACACTTCACTGATGAAGAGAAGAATCATGAACTCAAATTGTTTGTGTATGATTCTTGTGATTCCACTAAGATTGATGGGGCCAAAACTTGGTTTAAGGATTCTAGAGCATCCACTCAAATGATAGGTAATAAGAACTTGTTTGGAAGTTTTAAAGAAACCAACAGTGGTGCTAATATCTACCTTGGAGATGACAGAGCCTACCAGATCAAAGGGTACAGACACATTCCTATGATATTTCTTGATGGAAATATCAAATGCAGAATGTGATATATGTATTGGGCCTTAAAAAGAATTTTATATTTGTCTCTATGATTGCAGATTAGAATGTGAAGGTAGAGTTTCTTAAAATCTATTAAGTCGTAAAGGATTTATTGGAGAAGCATAAACCGGTTGCATCTGGAATATGAGTTGGAGGCCTGTACAAATTGAATTTCACAAGCATGCTACACCAATCGTTGATTTCAATAATGATGACAATAGAGAATCTTTGGCATCAAACATTTGGACACATCAATTTCCTTCACTTATTGCTGATACACAAGCAAGGTATAGTCAATGGACTACCTATTTTGAAAAGGCCCATGTTGACTATGAAGGATGTGCATTTTGAAAGATGCATAGGGTTGAATTTCCCTCAAATTTAAATAGAAGAGCTAGAGATATCCTCGATCTTCTACACACTGACATATGTGGACCAATGAAGATAAGATGATTAGGAGGTGCATATTAATTTTTATTATTTTTTCGTTATTGCACAAGATATACCTCATTATATTTTCTAAACAAGAAAAGTAATACATTTGAATATTTTAAAGAGTTAGAAGTATGATTGAAAAAAAGATAGGGAAGGTCACCAAAATTCTCTCCTCAGATCAAGGGGGAGTCTAATACAAGTTGGAAAGCTTTGTCAAATGTTGCAGGGATCACAGGATAATTCAACAATTTTCACTACCTCACACTCCGTAACAGAACGAGGTTGCAGAGAGGAAGAACAGAACTTTGGTGTATTTTTCATGCAACATGTTGACAGGTAAGAACCTATCTAATGGTTTTTGGCTAGAATCTATTAATACTGCAGTCTATTTAAAAAATAAGAGTCCAACAGAGAGCCTTGATCTTAAGACTTAATTTGAGGCTTTATATGGTTTTAAGCACGCAGTTAATCATTTAATATTATTTGGTTTGAAATATTTTGCACTTATTCTTAAGAAGGATAGGAATAAATTGGATGTTAAGGCCAAAAAATGCATGTGTATGGTATTGTTGTGAGTTTAAAGCATACAAATTGTCTAATCCATGTACAAACAAGGTGTTTGCGAGTATAGATGTTATAGTCCATGAACATGTTGATGAAGGGAAAATAGACAAAGGCTATAAGGAGTGGCACATGCTTTTGCTTATGGAAGACAACAACGAGGAAATTAAAGAGAGTAATGTGTAACATTAGTAAAAAGAAGAATCGAGTGATGGAAGTATAGTCATAAATCCAAGTACAGTAAGGAGTGAGCAAGATATATTTGAGGCAAGTCCGCTACTGAGGAGATTAGGTAGGCAAGCTCAATTACTAGGAAGATCTAGATATCACACACTTATGAGTCAATCATTAAAAAGAAACCTGTGATTTAGTTGAACTACAAGAATGGAAATAACCTATAGGTTATAAATTCTTATATAAACCTAAATTTAAAGCAGATTGTAGTGTAGACAAATATAAATCTATGTTGGTAGCCAAAGGTTACTCATAGAAAGAAGGAATTGATTTTGAGGAGAAATTTTCTCATGTAACTAAGTTAAACACTATTCGAATGTTGATAGCTTTAGATACAAAGCATCATTGGACACTACACCAACTAGGTGTGAAGTGTGCTTTCTGAAATGGAGAATTAAAAAAATAGGTATATTTAAAAAAAACATGAAGGTTTTATAAAAAAGGGGTAGGAATATTTAGTGTGCAAATTAACATTATATGGATGAAAACAAGCATCAACGTCATCGTATGAAAAAATTGACTCCTTTTTCTTGCAGCATGATTATAAGAGGAGAAAAAAATCCAAATATATATTGTGTTTGATGAAAATGGGTAGATTATGTTGATTTTTTTATATGTAGATGATCTAATTATCATTGAAAATGTCGACGAATAGACTAAAGAAATCAAAGTGTAGATGTCATGAATTTTTGAAATGAAATACCTTCGAGAATTACATTATTTCTTGGGTCAGGATGTTTGGAGGGACTCTCGACAAAATTTTCTAATTCAAGGAAAGTATGCTATAGGTTTATTGAAAACGTTTAGAATGGCATAGTGCAAAGCCACCTAAGTGCCTTTATAATATAATATTAACTACGGATGGAGGATGATTCCAAAGAAGTGGATGCATTTAACTAGACCTAACTTAGCACTTTTAGCTAGTGTGTTAAATCAATTCATGTCAAAACCTCTCGAGTATCACTGAGTGGCAGCAAACGGTGTCTTGAGATACCTTCAAGGAACCATTGATTTTCGTATTAAGTACATTGATCTCTCTTATGTTAATTTGACAAATTTTTCAGATTGAGACTCAGAAGAAAAACTTAATGACAGAATATCCATCATAGGTTATTCTTTCAATATCGGGTTCAACGTAATTGCATGGAGCAACAAGAAGCAAAGTATTGTACACTTATCTTCTGCAGAATTAGAGTATCAAGAAATGTGTGCAGCTAGATGTGAGGAAATTTTGTTAAGGAGACTTCTTCAAGAGGCTGGAGAAGAGAAAAGACATGCTAGAGTAATCATATGTGACAACCAAAACTCAATCAAGCTTGCAAACAACCATGTGTTTCACAAAAAGACAAAACATATTGATACTTAGTTTCACTTTGTTAGAGAGAAGGTTCAATCTAAATAATTTTTATTGAATATTATAATACTTGTGATAATGCAACAAATATTTTTACCAAGCATCTTGGGAGGATTCAATTTGAAATTTTTAGGGAGATGTTAGGAGTACAAGTGAACCCTTTCTCGATTAAGGGCGAGTGCTGGTAATAATGGAGAATATTGTATTATTGGAGAGAATTTGTTTTTCTATTGCATGTATGTCATAGATTAGGATCAGTTCGCATTTTCTAGGAGTTAGTTATAATCTCCCTAAAATGATATAACTTATAAATTTATGATTTTATCACTAATTGAATAGAGAATTCTCTTCCTTGGGAAGTCTCCAGGTGGAACTTTCTCACATGTGAGCTGATAGTTTTAGATTATAAGTTACAACTCCCATATATTAAAAATATTTTTTTTTTTTGTATTTTCAAAACTCTGTCAAAAGAAAAATTCTTTTAGGAAAAGAATTCTACAATCAATTGAGAGAAAATATTGGAAACTTCAATGAATTTATGTTCATTGTGGATCTGAAGTAATTAGTGTATTTTTTCCTTATGGCAGGAGGGAATAATATTTGTTTTCATATGCGTACTCTATAATGAACTCTGTGTAATGTATTGTATTGGATTTTTGTGTATGCTGGAATGAACTTTGGAATTTTATTTTATTATGAGTTAAATGTGTTGCAAACCCAATCTTATGGCATGTGATTACACAATTTGAGGGAATATTGTTATCAGTAAATGAAGTAGAATTGCCTATTAAAAACAATCATAGTGAAGATCATGTACAATTCATAAATGAAATTTTTGCTATGTAGTTGCAACAACCTGTTGGTGCAAAAAATATGTCAAAATTGATTAGTGATGGCAGTCAAAAGAAAAATAAGAAAAAACATTCAAATGAAATTCTTATGATGTATGATGAGGAGTTAGAGTTCTTAGAAAAGATATAGTATACAAGGATTAGAGATAATTTATGGTTGAGTGGACGAAGAAAGAATAATGTGCATGTCATAGAATTCATTCTACATGGATTAGAAGCATTTAAGAATGATTAAATCATTGCATAATAAGTGAGAATACTTGTTGAAGATCCAATGAGGATTGGGAGGGAGCTTTAAAGAATCATTGATGATTCAATGTTGAATGAAAGAATACAAGATTCACCGAGGATAAACTTGGAGGGTTGGAAGAGGGTTGTCGAGCTATAAGAGGTTTGTTGAAGGGAAAGAGTAATATGACGAGGAGCATAGTGGAGAAACAACACCATATATTGGAAAATATGGATCTAAAAAATTCATGGAATGTGAAACTGAGCTTGTTACCAACTTTCATATAAGTCATCGATCTATGTGATCCAATGGTTGTTAAAAATACCAAATTAATGTTTAGTGCTTATCATTGGATCTGTAGACACTGGTCATGGTTTATAATTGAATATGTCATTGTTATATTGTGGATGAATGAGTTCTTGAGGAAGATAAAACCCTTAGAAATAAGGTTATTAAAATAATACATCAATTAGGAATCCTCATGATAATAGTAAAGTAACTGTTCATAGTAAGAAAATATAATGGGTTTTAAGTGTAGACTGGGGATTGTAGAGAATTGAGAGATTGATATCAACCTATATAGATTGGAAATTTCAATAAGTTATTGAATTTGTAGGAATTCACATGCAACCTAATCCACTTCACCTTTTTGTGTTTCATCTCCACTTTGCAATTATGTCACCACTATTATGATACCACTATTGTCCTTCATCAATTTTGCTTCATCTCCACTGGTAACTAAATTTTAATTATATTCTTTAGTGATACTTTTACAAAGCATATTTCTGTCATCCTCATTAATCTTGACAACCTGAGTTGATTATCCTTCTTCATTACCTATGTAACTTGCAAACATACATAAACCATCAACATTAAAGACATAAGGATTTTTAGCGTTATTCTATTCCTCAAAAATTCCCTTGTCGTGTTGAATTGAGCTTCTCAAATAGTTCAAAAGATCCCAGGGAAATTTCCTCTTAGTCTTTCGATAACTCTCTCCAAGGATTGGTCCTTGTTGAGGTTCACAAAGGTGAACTTCTCCTTCAATAGTTACCCTCTTTTGTCGCACCACTCCTTTGATATTTTCATCCTTCAATTTAGCATTTGTCCTCTACCTACATCTCACCTACAACCAATTCAATTTCACTCTCCTCTTTAGAGTCCATTGATAGCCATGGTCTTCTTCTTCTTTCTATAGGAATTTTTTCATTGCCTTAATTTGTCCTTTTATACAATTTATTTCTCTATCAAGTTTGTCATGACTTAATTTCCTATAACCTCCTTCAGAACCTTTCTTATGACCATGAGTAGTCATTGTTGGTGTCCGAGTGTGAATAACTATTTAAGCCTTTTAAACATTTAATTTATGAATCCAGGTGCATATATTATTTGAAGGTAACGCGCAAAGTATATGCAGGTAGAAATGACACAATCCAATCACCAATCCTAGATTTAATAACTAAATTAATTAAAGAAATAGTGTGATAGTAAATAAGAATCAATTGCAGAATTATAAAAGAATTCACAACAATTAAGTTAGGTATTGTAGCAACAATAAAAATAAACTAACATAAAGAAAATAAAAACACAGAAATATTGCAAAACCTAATCAAAAGAGTCGGCCAAACTCTCTAACCAGGGCTACGATGGATTCACAACTTATAGACAGAACAACAAAATAACTTGGATTCAACTAATTAAATAGTCTTCTATTACAATCTGAGTCCCTTGCATGGCTAACCCTATTCAATGTATTGAAACCCTTCTTAGACAATTATTAAGAGAAAAATGTTCTTTGAATCTGGTAGCTAATGTATAGAAATAAAGAGTTGTTGAAATGACCAAACTAGTTGCTGAGAGGGAGAACAAGAAAGGTCTGGAATAGTCCTGGGATTCATTATGTTGTTACAGTGTTTCCGCAATGGTGTTGTATGCTCGGAGTTACTTCTGTGATTTTCATATGCGACCAAATATTCAACATTTAGAGTGATTAGTCAAACTATATGATACAGAGTGAGAGAGAGGGTAAAAATGGAGGGAAATTGTATGGAGATTTGGTACCCACCATCTCCTACCAACTAGTATTTCAGCATGTCCTGATGGAGCTCATTATCTCTTCAGGTTTGGGCTGGACCAGCTATGGTCAGCATGAATCTAAGCAAGGTCATATTCTTTGGCCATCTCTATCCTCAGAGGTTTATATCCTTCTATCATAAGGACATCCTTCCACCAACCATTGCCCACATTATATGCTAGAGTGTAATGCTTTGCTTGCATCTAAAGGAGGGGAAACTGAAACCTCAACCCCATCCACTGGACCCCATAGGTCTGAATGCATGCAACAAAATGTGGCACTCTTTCTAATGCTCGAGAAAAATTGGGTACTCCAAAAGGTTTCTGGTTTCTGATAGATGATGACAACATCATCCATCTGCTTTGACAACATTCAAGGGCTTTGTCCTGAAAAGTGAGAATTTGTCTAACACAGAGGTTAGTACACCATATTTTTGTTGCAATAATTCATTCCTTAGATCCCTCAATCTATAGAAAGGTGGAGTGCTTGTTATAAATAGTCACTGGCTCACCATTCTCCCTCCTTACTATTATTGGCTTTGTAGCTTGATTTTATTCAAAAGTATCACAAGAGTTCCTCCATTTAACTTGATTAATAGTGTAGGAGGTGAAGGATTTCAAGTGAACGTCTCCTACAAATGGAACCAGATTGAGGGTCTCATCATCCCTTAAGAAATAACCGTGCATGTACATTTCGCACATCAAGTGTTGGATCACGATATCATGAATTCTTATGATACGAAGCAATTGTATTAGATACTCAATCTCATGGTTGACCTCCTTGTAACTGCTTTCTAGGCTAAATAAAAGGAACTGTTCATGAAGAAACAAAGCATAACTACGGCCAGGAGGTTGAGAGGCCATTACCTATTGTGCTAGGGTAAACATCTATTCCTTATCTCCCTTCAACACCTGCCCTTCTATGTCCTTTATCTTTTACTGTTGTTTCTCTTTCCTCTGCCTTTCTTTATCTAGTTGGTCTACATACCAAGTAATAATCTCAGCGGTCTGTTCTAAAACCCTGTTTGTATCCTTCATTTATTCGTTCACGACAGATTCTCGTTTCTAAATATCAGCAGCTAAGAAGAATTCTCGGGCCTCGAACAACTATTCTAGAAGACCAGTTTGTGTGGCAGCAGAAGTTGCGAGAAAATCTTCTATCTGGATAGCTACTGAGGCGAACTCGACCTTGGGATTTACAACCTCTCATTTATACTTCCCTGTCTTCTTCTCTAGTCGAGTTATCTTATTTCTCAGCCTTTGAACCTTCATCTTTAGTTGCATGGTTTCTCTGAATTGAAGTTGGTACCTTTCTTTGAGAGGTGTTCTCCTCTTCTCACACTGTTCTATCCACTCTTGTTTAATAATGAATTCATTCCCCAACCCTACAACTGGTTCATAAAGTGATGGGTTGTCATGAAAGGAATCAACTGACTTTTCTACCAGGTCTTCCACACTTTGTTTCTTTCCTTAGGAGCATTCTCTTCTTTGCGTCTTCTCAATTAAGGAATATCTGTCACCTGGACAGCACCTTCATCGACCATCCTCTACTCCAATCCTTCTGCAAACTTTTATTTTTCAGTCTTATCTTGAGGGAGCCCTTGCTAGGAATCACCAAGTGATGAGCCAACAATGGCTACACCCTCGTTTGGGCTGAAAAACTTCAATATGGGAGGAACAATGATCTCTTCCATTAAACTTCAAGGGGAACAGAACCCTCTTGCTTCGATTGGCATTGTGGCCTGAGAAGGAGAGTGGGGAATGTCTTCTACCTTCTCCATACTGTTCTTGTCTGCCACCTCTAGTTTTTTTCCTCCATTACCTTCATCTTTTAATTGGGTCGAGCCTTCTTCATACATCACTTCTTGTCCTACAGTTGATGCTGGTTCTTGTGGAACAATGTCAACCTTAGGGTTCGGCCCTTCCACATTCTCTTGCGCTAACTAAGTTGGTAGTGGTTCTTTTGTGACTCCTCTACTCATTTCAACAGCCACATCTATATGGGCAAGTGATGCTGGTTCTTGTGTAACAAAATCAATCACTAGCTCCTTACTGTGATTTCTTCTCCTTGTGCTTCATTAACGAAAGTTCATTCATGTAGAATAGTATCAACTCCATCCATTGTCTTCATTTCTTCATCAATATGTTCCACAAGCGGGGGTGGCTCTTGTATGGAAACCTTGACTGTATCACCAATTTTTTCCTCTACCTCCATTTCTTCTGGCTCCTCTTCTTCTTTCTCCATTTCCTCGGTCTCTTCTTCTTCTCCCACTATACTAGCAGGAGATGCTGGTCCTTCCTCTAGTTCTTTTGGTTCTTCTTCCTTTCCTACTATACCAACAAGAGATGCCAATTCTTCCTCCAATTCTTCTGGTTCTTCTTCTTCTCTTGTCATACCAATAAGCGATGTTGGTTATTCTTCCAATTCCACAGGCTCTTCTTCTCCTTCTATACCAATAGGAGATGTTGGTTCTTCTTTCGATTCCTTGGGCTCTTCTTCTCTGGCAGTTATAACAGGTGCTACTTTCTCTTCTGTCATCTCAAGGAATTGTGCCGAAGGAACTTGTAATTGGGTCAATGCATGCATGACCAATAGTTGAACCAGTCCATGATTTGTTACGACCATCGAGCAGACTACACCATAAGTTGAATACTTTTCATAAAAAAGAAATGCATGTTCAAAGAATGAACCTATGCCCGTGGGAATCAAAAATGGGCTACAATTTTGAAATGATATTTGGACAAGGTGCTAGACCACCCTTCACTCGTTATTTTTTTCATGACAAAGTCTACTACCTCATTGGCAAGGACTTATGGTCATACTCCCTTCCCCTATGGACAACTCTTTCTCTAGCCCTCAAAAATAATTTTGGAAAATCTCGCAGCAGAGCCTTCAATGAAAACAAATTATGTCCCTACTGTGTTAACCCACTAACTTCTGCAATGGCCTCTTTTTTGATGGGAATTTATAATACTCTGACTCATGAGCGATTCTCTTCCAAATTCAGCGTGCATTCTACCATGATGCCTTCATCGAACCCCTGTAGTCTGTTGAAATAAGTCTCCCATCTTGTTTCTACGAAGACCTGCCATCCATATGCATTAATGAGGACCAGGGTTGTATCCTTGAGTTCATGATGCACAAACAGTCTACCCATCCTGTACAGACTGTAACAGCACTTTGGATGCAGCAGATTGTTGAAAGGAGTGGCAACAACTAACTTCTTTAGAGTAACAACATGGTAGAAAAAATGAATCAAATGGAATGACGGTAAAATGGTAGGCGATTTCTCGGGAAATGAAGAAAATCATGGCAGATTATGGTGAGTATGTTGAATGGAGTGGTAATTATTCTACATTAAATTAGAATGGACTAGTTGGTACATCTTTCAAATCCCAATGCATGTTAATGATTATGTGAAATAATGATGAAGATCATGGAGCATACCATCGGCAAAAGGTTCAATGATGGTGATGGATTAATCATTAGTTTGATTTAACTATGCCATCATTTAATTATGACGGCACCCCCTCCCCCAAACTTATAAATAGCCATCCACAGCATGTCAATGTCTTGTCCATAGAATACTTCATTAAATTCATAAAAGTCAACGAAGACGTATCTGGTGACCTACCTGAGGGTAGTGACAGTGGGCAGAGTAATGACGGAGTAACAACATCAAAAGAGTAGAAACATCCAGCACTTAGAGAATCTTGGGGAGTAACAGTAGCGACGGAGTAACAACATCCGACACTTAGAAAATTTTTAGGAGAAACAACATCATCCATGTAACAACATCCAAGGAGTAACAACATCCGAGGAGTAGCATCACGCAAGGAGTAAAAACATCCGAGGAGTAACGGCACCCAAGGAATAACAACATCCAAGGAGTAACAATATCTAAGGAGTAACAACATCGATGGAGTAACAACATCCAAGGAGTAACAACATTCGAGGAGTAAAAGCACCCAAGGAGTAATAGCATCTGAGGAGTAACAACACCCAAGGAGTAACAACATCTAAGGAGTAATAGCATCCAAGGAGTAGGAGCATCTGATACTTAGAAAAATTTTCGAGATTAACAATAGTAACAGAGTAACAGCACCCCAAGAGTAACAACATTCGATACTTAAAAAAAATGGGAGTAACAAAAAGCATTACGTTGAAACTTTTTCAAGAGGATTAGTATTAGTGGAGTGACTGCACCAATTACGTAGGAAATGTTTCAACTCCTCAACCATTATTCTTCAATAGTAGCTCCTACAAAAAGACAAACAAGTGAGTAGTAACAACATTTTATTTATATATATATGTATTCTTTTTTATTTTTTATTTATTTTTAATTCAAAGGTGTAGAGGAGGTACCTTCAGCACAAACAACCTTGAATCCATATTTTTCAAAGAGATGTTTGTTTAAGGCTTCTCTAGAGACTGGGTGGTAGTAGAGTCTCAGTCGATGTCCATTTACAATAAAAGAAAAATGGAAATCATCGATTGTGACCAATCTAATAATCCCATTGTCAAATACCACATCAACCTCATATGCTCCCAACCATCGTGAGAAAATTTAAAATCCTTAAAACCATAATCATACAATAATGCCCAATCTCCTCTATGAAACACCTTATTTTTAATAAATTTATCATGTCGTTTTGTGCTCTGCCACTCTATGGAAGCAGTTCTCTGGATAACCATTAAACAAATTTCATCAAACTCATTTAATTGTTCCAACCGATGTTTCTTGGCTTCTGAGAGGTCCAATCCTACTTCCAGAGCCGTTCTGAGCGTACTAATTTCAAACTCCACCAGGAACAATGTGGAATTTCCATAGACAAGTTCAAATGGTGAGAATGATGTTGTGTTATGCCATGTTGTTCTATACGCCCAAAGAGATTCGGGAAGTTTCTTAGCCCAATCTCGACGATGATTTGCCACGATCTTGGTGAGGATGTTTTCCAATACGTTGTTTGTGATCTCCACTTGACCATTTGCCTGAGGATGATATTGGGTTGTTATCCTATGCTTGATCCCATACTTTTCCATAAGCTTTGCTATCACGTGTGATGTGAACTACTATCCTCCATCTGAAACTATCTCTCTAAGAGTACCATATCTAGCAAAAATGTTTTCAAATAAAAAGTCCAAGACAACCTGCTCTGTTGCTTTTGCTACAACCTTGGCTTCTACCCACTTCATTACATAATCTGTGTAGACTAAAATTTGGACTTTCTAATGTGAAGGTGGGTTAAATGGACCTACAAAATCAATAGCCCGTCTCTCGAAAGGCTCAAGAACTACTTGTGGATGTAATGGAATTTCATCTGCTCAACTAAGATGGTCCATCCTTTGGCAGCTATCACATCTTAGAACATAGTTATGTGCATTGTTGAATATAGACGGCCAATAATATCCCATTTGTAACACGTTGTGGCCAGTTTGTTTACCTGCAAAATGCCCCACACAAGGGCAATCACAAGCAGCTTCCAAAGTCGTATAGATGTCACTTTCTGCTACACAATGACATATCTATTGATTGCCCCCTGTATAAAATAGATATACTGCTATTCATTAGTGACGAGCACTATGATGAATGATCCTCCATTGCTCCCTGTATGACAAATGTTGTAGTACCTTTCTTGTAGCCAAATAGTTACCAATGTCTGCATTCCAAGGGGTATTAGTAGAAATTACAAACAAATATTCATTGAGAAAGCTATCTTCTCTAGGTTGTCCTTCATTATTACCATTTAATATAGACAGAAAATCAGCAACTACATTGTCTTTTCCTCGTTTATCTATAGTGTTGATATCAAATTCTTGAAGTAGTAACAACCACTTTGTTATACGCCCATGAGTTACATGTTTATTCATCAAATACCTAATTACTATGTGGTCAATGTGTACAAAAGTAGGATACATAGTAATATAATGTCGAAATCTATTAACAGCATAGATAACAACCAATAACTCCTTCTTTCTTACCCTATAGTTCAGCTCAGTAGATGTTAGATTCTTGCTTACATAATAGACCGCATAGGACTTCTTATCTTCTTGCTGTCCCAACATTGCCCCTATAGCCGCTGGAGAGCCATCACCATGGATATGAAACGGAAGTTCCCAGTTGGGACCAAGTAGGATTGGAGCTCGCAAGATCAGTTCCTTAATTTTCTCAAAAGCTACCTCACAATCATTTTTCCATAAAAATTTTGCATCTTTAGTTAGCAACTAAAAAGTGGGAATGCTATCCTGGAATTTCTTTCTATAAAACACCTATAGTAACCAGTGAAACCAATGAAACTACGTACCTGAGTCGGTGTCGTGGGTACAGGAAAATGCATAACTACCTTTATCTTGGTAGGATCAACTTGTATTCCAACAACCAAAAGAAATGTCCCATCACTACTCGATCTTTTCTCATCATCTGACATTTTGTTGTACTCATAGAAACACACATTTGTTTACATCTTTTGAGGAATGTCTCCAAGTTTCTAGCACTTCTTCAAATGACCCTCCATATGGTGTGAAATCATCCATATAGATTTCAACACTATCATCAAGTAAATCACAAAAAATCCCCAGTATTTCCCTCTGAAAGGTAGCAAGCACAATACAAAGACCAAACGGAAGGACTCAGTAAGCAAATCTTCCCCAAGGGCATGTAAATGTGGTTTTGTCCTAATCCTCATGAGTTATTTGGATTTTCTTATACCCGCTAAACCCGTCCGTGAAAGAGAAAAACTTTTTCCTGGTCAGGGTATCAAGGATTTGGTTGACAAATGGCAAAGGAAAATGATCTTTCAAGGTTACTTTATTCAACTCCCTATAGTCTACACAAATCTTCCATTTATCATTCATTTTAGGAATGATGACCAGGGGGGATACCCATTGGCTATCTGAGATTGGGTAAATAAATATTGGATCTAGTAACTTTTGTAGCTCTTCTTTGATGATGTTTTCCAGGCTAGGGTTAATCCTTCCTTGAGGTTGCCTCACATGTCTACAATCTTCTTTGATATAAATATGATGAGTACACAAATCAGTGGGCATATCTTTCATATCAGTATAATCCCACACAAAATCTTCTTTCTGGTCTTGAATTATCTTAAAGAGATTTTTAGTCTGGGCTAGTGAAATATTCGTGTTGATATTCAATGTCTTCCCTGGCTCAATATCCACTTGTATGTTGTGATAAAATGTTGTTAAAGGAATATCTTCATTTTTGGTTTCTGATTTGATAATTTCCTATGTTTCACAGCTCATGGTACATTCCAAAAACTGTTGAGTTGGATCTGGAATAGCATGAGGGATACTAATAAAAGTGCTAATAGTATCATCCTCAGTCTCATTCGTAAAGTGGAGGGCTTTCCCCATGGTAATCATTGGCTAAAGTTTCTAATATTTCGTCTCGATCTCATCCAAATACAAAGATTTATGTTTTGGCCTTTTCTGTGAGCTTGGTTCTATAGGGGGATACAAAATACTATTTTTCATATTTTCCCCATTATAAATTATCATGTTTCCTAATCGACATCCAATACAGGAATTAGCAGTTGCAAGCCAATGCTATCCTAAAATAATGGGATGACCACCAATTGGGGACTGCGTATGTAAGACTAGGAGATCAACGAGATAGTGCCAAGAATCCAACAAAATCATTATGGCTTCCAATTTCCCAATCTGTCTAATTGTAGATCTATCAACTAGTTCTAAGACTATAGGGGTAGGCTTAAGATCACATAATCCCAATGTAATCATGGTTTCAAAAGTAATTACATTAATTGCATTGCCCAAATCTACCAGTACATTCAGAATATATAGCCCATTAATATGAACTCTTACAATTGGGTTCCCAGGATCCCCATATTTTACATGTATAGCCTTCCCCATCATAATGTCAGATAATCTCCCCATAACATAAATTATAAGTGGATCTTTTGTTTTCTTCCTACGTCTCTTTGAACAATATTCTCTGATAGTTTTAGTGTAAATAAGGACATCTTTCATTGCCTGAAGTAGGGGGATTTTTACAAACAGATTCTGTAATTCTCCTAAAAGATAAATTTCCAGATGAGGGATCTGTTTGCTCAAGGCTAGTCATTTTGAATAAGTAGGATTGGTTTTGATAGGCCTTAGTAATATTCAAATGAATAGGAGAATGTTTCATAGATGGTAGTGTCGTCTATCCCTGACTACTTGAGATTTTGGATTCTCATCATTAAGATGTTCAATAATAATTGGCCATGTAGGAGCATTTACTACCCAGCCAAATCGCAGATTTATCTCATTAAACCCTGCAGTAGAAATGTTATATGAAGGAAGGTTGAGCGTGTCTACTTGTTGAGCACCCTTATTATTTGGATTTGGGTTTGGTTGAATGGGAAGTTAAGGCTAGAGAGGAGGATTATTGGAGGAAACATTTGAGAGCAGTTGTAACTGTTGCTGCTGTGTAGGTTGAGAAAATTTCCAGGGGGAACAGGACTACGCCATCTTTGAGACCATGAAGAACTTGAATTAGGTTGCGGACACCATGGTTGCCAAGGTGGGTATTGATAATATTGAGTCCAAAAAGGAACTGAAAGGGATCCTAAGATGTACCTGGATTTAAGCCTGATGATCATGGCTGCCATGGTTTCCTAGACCCCATAAAGCATAGTTGATCTGGTTCTTCATTCATCCCTTGAAATACTGCCTTTAGTGTTGTAAGAGATGGACATGCAATGGTGGAGTGACTTTGTTCACAAATAGCACATGTCCCTATAGTGTCTAGTGGACACTCCTCCAGTGGATGTTTCTTTCTACACTGAGGGCAGAAAATATCCATAGTTATTTCCAACTCCTTCTGCTTCTAATTTTCCTATAATGTGTCCATTAGGGAGGATAATGTGCTTAGGATATTAGTTTTCAAATTATCGAGTAGGTTCCCAATTTCTAGTTTTGTGATTCCCCTGCTTGATGCTTTGAAAATCCAGATTCCCTATTTATTCCTTGCAGCTCCCCTTGAGCATTGAATATAGAGTTCACAGATTATGTCAAAATATTCTTTAGATATATCCCTTTACCTGCTATGTTTAAGAGCTCCAAAGATTCTTCCCTTAGGGCGAGGATAAAAATAATTTTCAAAATATCCTTATCCAGGTCATAGTGGCCAGATCTCTGGAGAGTGTGCTTCAAACGATCTACATAGTCCTCCATATTTTCATCCTTCTTCTGCATAAATTTGAAAATTTCTTCACTAATGCCTTGGGATTTATAGTAATCCTAATATTGTTCTAAGAAGGCCTTCTTCATGTCATCCCAAGTAAAGATGGATTTTCCTCCTACACCAATAAACCATTGCAACTCTGTTTCTTTTAATGTAGCAAGAAAAAATTTCAGCTTTTGAGCATCATTCACATGGTCACACCCTCTGCAAACAATATCAAACTCGAATAGGAAAGTGTTGGGATCTTCCATGCAAATCCCATGGATGATTGGAAGTGCACTCAATGGAATAGGCTTCATTGGTGCATCACCCGTGATTTCCCCAATTGGGAATTGAATTGAGGATGGTGCGGGTGCCATAAATATCTTCCAGTACTCACTTGGAACTTCAACAGGTTCCTTTTGTGTAACAACTCATGGTTGTGGAAGTTTAACAACACTCCCATGATTGTGAGGTGAAGATAATCCTCTAAGGTTTCCTTCTTCAGTCCTTGAGTGGATTCCTTCTTCTAACCCTCCGCTGGCCACTTCCTCCCTATCTGATACCAGACAAGGTGTTTATGATTCCTCTCATGCCCTACTTCCTGATTTTCCTGTAGTTGTTGCAAGGGACACTTCCACCCCTCTAGGCTATGTAGGTTGTTCCACATAATTCCCTTCAGATTTTGTGTGAAATTTCACCCTAGCAGCAACTCAGGAAGAGACCTATGATGCATCTTTTGTGATAATCTCCTAGATATAGGTATTCTTCCCCAAATACTTCCTTCCTTTCCTTTCGGGTCCTCCTCTGCCACTTTTATTCGAACCATTGTTCATATATTTATTGGAAATGAAACATTAAAAATTTCACAGCTCAAGACCTGCAGGAGGGCGGAAAAATCTTTTCCCTCTCCAGGATGAGAGGATGATTCAAAAACAATAAACGAGCAAAAAGAAAACTAAAGATCAGGACCTAGAGCAAGGTGAGAAATTTTTTTCCCTCTCAAGGATGAGAGGGTGATCCCTATATAAAAATAAAAAAGAAAATGAAAAAATAAAAGGCAAAGAAAAATGGCTAGGGCTCAAGATTTGGAGCAGGGTAACAATTACCTCCATGGAATGAGAGATTAGTTTCTAGGAAATCAACATAATTGAAAGCCATCAAAAATAAAACAAAATAGATCACTATGCTTAGGACTTATCGCAAGGTAACAAATTCCTGCCCTAAGAGGAGAGATTGATCTGAAGATCAATGTGGATCATGTTCTTGTACCCTGTTAACCTCCCAGAGAATGGTGCCAAAATGTTGGTGTCCGAGTCTAAATAACTATTCAACAATTTTGCACATTTAATGTATCAATCTAGGTGCATATATTATTTCAAGGTAACATGTAGATTATATGTAGGTAGCAATGATACAATCCAATTACCAATCCCAAATTCAATACCTGAATTAATTAATGAAATATTTGGATAGTAAATAAGAATCAATTGCAGAATTATAGAAGAATTCACCACAATCAAGTAAGGTATTGTAACAACAATTGAAATAAACCAACATAAATAAAACAACAAAACATAGAAATAACACATCACCTAATCAGAAGAGTGGGCCCAACTCTATGCCTAAGGCTGTGATGGATTCGCAGCTTATAGAGAGAACAACAAAATAACTTGCGTTCAATTAATTAAACA
The DNA here is from genome assembly GCA_000404065.3 of Pinus taeda. Classification (NCBI taxonomy): domain Eukaryota; kingdom Viridiplantae; phylum Streptophyta; class Pinopsida; order Pinales; family Pinaceae; genus Pinus; species Pinus taeda. Next base: position 115,049 of record APFE031283896.1, on the reverse strand, counting down.
ATCTTCTATTACACTATTAGTCCCTTTCATGGCTAACCCAATTCACAAAATTGAAACCTTTCTTATACAATTATTTAGAGAAAATTGTTCCCGAAATATGGTATCTAATTTCTACAAATATACAGTTGTCGAAATGGCTTAACTAGTTGCCGAGAGGGAGAACAAGAAGGGTCTAGAATAGGCCTGGGATCCATTACGTTGCTACACCATTGCTGCAATGGTCCTATAGGCTCGGAGTTACTTCTATGATTTGCATATGTGACTAAATCTTGTGAATTTAGAGTGATAAGTGAATATAAATTATACAAAGGAGTGAGAGAGAGGGTAAAAATGGAGGGAAAAAGTATGCAGATTTGGTGCCTAGTAGTCATGCTCCTCTTCCCTCTGTGAGGTGTAGTCAAGCTTTTGTGACAAAATTTCTCCATCAATTTGTCACTAAATACATTAATAAGCATTTTGATGGCTTTTCCTTATCTGATATTTTTGTTCATTCCCTCCTCTTGAACCTTCTCTAGAGTATTATTTTCTCCTCTAGATTTTGCATTCAATTTGCACAACTTTTCTTTCCAACCTTTAGTTTGAACATGTTATTTTCCACAAGTTTGAAAGAAATTCCTTTGTTCTATATTATAGTATTGTTGTAATCATCTCTACCCCTACTACTTATAACCAATAATTCATTTCAAAAATTTATTAAAAGAAAATAATGAAATTTACATTTGTGTTCAACTTCATATGAACATGCATATTGTTGTTGTAGGTATTTTATAGTTTTTCCACACCAAAACATATTTCTACCTTCTATTGAAAGTAGATATTCTCTATATGTTGTCAATGAAAATCAATTTTCTTTCATTTTTTCCAAGAGCTCAATCCATACAATTAAAATTTATTCAAATCATGAAAAGTCACCGTCGAAAACATTTTATCTTAAAAACATTTTTACTTGAACCACTAAACTTTGTGGATTTAAATTATAATAAAATGATTTCATAAATTCTTGTTTAACCTACCAAATAAAGGTAATATACTTCCATGCCACACCTCACCAAACTCTGTACATGCATGCACACTTAGCTTTCCTACAATCCCTAAGAACTCCAATTACCATAGAGTACATGCACTTAAATCTTTTGGCTACAAAACATGTTATAGGCTCACATGCCATAGATCCTCAAGCACTCATAATTTTCCATTTGCAAGAAACATCCATACAACTCTATAGGTGTCTCATGCTAGATGCTCTCACTCCACTATCCACATAGTCTTTTCACAACTTAACTCCCATCTGCAAAGCATAACTCAAATCCAACGATATAGAAGTCAGTCTTCCAGAGCCTAGCTCCCTTCCACTAGTTCACACTGCTCATTACACTTGTACACATGTTAATGATATTTGTTGTATTGGTATGATCTTGAGTGCAAACTATATGAAAATATTCATACAAAACAAGACATGTCTTCTTGGTATACACCCTCAATTCTAAATATCTTCCCAAATGAGGAAAAATATCTTCAATTTGAATTCTGGGAATATCTTCACCACCAATGGGCAATTGCATCAAAGGGGGATGATAATATTTAACAATTAATTACATTGCAAAGAGCATCAACCTTCTTGTCAGGCCAGGCAGTAACTCTCCAAAGGCAATCAAAACTGATTCATTTATTTCATTAGGTAGCTATTGTTATATACACGAATGTGACTGCTCAGTTCATCTTCTTGATGATTGTTCACATTCAAATTCACCAAATCGCAGAGGATTAGGTGTCAACATTCCCCCCTTAATCTGAAGGGATGTTGGTGATTCCAAGCATCGTTCTGAATCTTTCAAGCTTTTCTCTTCCAAGCGCTTTGGTGAACATGTCTACAATTTGCTCATTTGTGGAACAATGACGGAGATGGATTGTTTTGGCCTCAACATGATGTCGGATCATATGATATTTAGTATTGATGTGCTTCGTACGATCATGGAACTTTTGGTTCTTGGCCAACTTTATTGCAGAGGTGTTTTCAATCATGAGTGGAGTTGATTTTACTTGTTTTACCTGCAAATCTTCAAGAATTTTCCTGAGCCACACAATTTCTTTTGTTGCTTCAGCTCCTGCCACGTATTCTTCTTCTGTTGTGGAATCTGCTGGAACTGATTGTTTGCGTGATCTCCAAGAGACAACTCTTGATCCAAGACTCATAGCATATCTTGAAGTAGATACTCCAGTTCCTTTGTCTCCATCAAAGACTGAATCAAAGTATCCAATCAAGCTGAAGTCGTCCACCTGTGTATACTTGATTCCAAGGTCTTGAGTTCCCTTCAAGTACCTTAGAACTCTTTTTACAGCAGACCAATGTCCCTCACAAGGGTTTTGCATAAACCTGGAGAGGATTCCAACAGAAAATGAAATGTCTGGAATGGTAGTAGTGAGGTAGATGAGACTTCCTACAAGCTGTCTATACTTTGTTGCATCCTCAAATTCCTTTCCTTCAATAGATGTGAGCTTTAAGTTTTGTTCCATTGGAGTAGAAAGAGGATTGCACTCTGTCATGCCAAATCTGTTTAAAAAATCTCCAATATATTTCTTTTGAGAAAGAAATATGGATTTTGGATGTTGGGTTACTTCAATGCCAAGATAGTAATGAACATAGCCCAAATCAGTCATTTCAAAACTTTTTCCCAATTCTTTCTTTATGGATGCAATATAGCTTTCATTGTTCCCTGCCATTAAAAGATCATCTACATATACCACAAGATATACAATTGTTTTGCCAACTTTCTTGACAAACAAAGTTGCATCATCAAGATCAAAATGATTTAAGTTGAGTTTCAGAAGATACTCAGTTAGTTTTTCATACCAAGCTCGTGGTGCTTGTTTGAGGCCATACAAGGACTTCACAAGTTTGCATACTTTATCTTCATGTCCTTTCACAGCAAATCCTCCAGGTTGGGACATAAAAACATTCTCTTTTAGATATCCATTCAAGAAGGCAGTTTTTACATCCATTTGATGGACTTTCCAACCGTTCTGAGCTGCTAGTGCAAAGAGTGTCCGGATGGTGGCCCATTTTGCTGTGGGGGCAAAAATTTCCTCATAATCGACCCCTTCCTTCTATGCAAAACCTTTTGCCACAAGCCTAGCTTTGTGCTTGTCAAGTGAGCCATCAGCTTTGTACTTGTTCTTGTAG
>APFE031283896.1:95354-111410 GCA_000404065.3 Pinus taeda | reverse complement strand
GACTGATCTGCAAAGTATACTACTCCATCAACATTGTCAGTGAAATCTTCAAAAAAATATTTTCTATGAGTCATGTGACAGGTTGCTCCTGAATCAAGCAGCCAATCATTTTCCTAGGAAGCAAGTGAAGTATTAAACAAATATTCATTTACTCCAATGTTACATTGTGCCTCAACATAGTGAGCGGATTTAGGTGCTTTAGCTTTGTCTATATCATCAGTTTTACCTTTTTGCTGGTTTCTTCTCTGCTCAATTTTGTCCCATGGTAGCTTGCATGTAGAGGCATCATGCGATCCATTTCTTTTGCAGCGAATATAATGTAAATCTGCCTTTCTCCTTGAGAATGTCTGCCCCCCCTGCCTCTGAAATATCTTCCTCTTCCTCTTCGTCCTCCTCTTCCTCTTGTAGAATCTTCAGTAGGATACCTTTCTTTATGAGCAAGGCACACAGTCTCTTCAGAATATTCAGGGGTTTTCTTCTTTCCAAAGGATTTTTCTCTTTCAGCAAACTTTTTCACAAGAGATTCAAAGGTTATATCTTTGAGATTTCCATTTCCTTGCAAAGACTCAAGATAATTGGAGTATGTAGGATAAAGTAACTTGAGAAAAGCAATAAGAGAGATATCCAGTTCAAATTTAGTGGATTTGATATCATGCATTATAGACTTTATTTCAGATGGAAGAGTAAGAGGATCATTATTTTGCAGTTCAAGAGTGAAGAGTTTAATCATGAGTTGGACGACTTCAAGTGCAGAATGTGAGTCATAGAGTTCTTTCAACTTTTGTAAAGCTTCAAAGGTAGTTGAATATGATGAAATGCGGTGACTCACCTCCTTATTTACAGATGCTGCGATTAATGCATAAGCTTTGTTGTTCTTGTTTTCCCAAATGGCGAGCTCTTTGTCTTATGTAGGATTTTCTGGGCCACTGTCTCCTTCTCCGACACACACTCCTTTCCACAACTCATTGAAGATGAGGGTGTGTTGTATCATCCGAGACCAGTGAGGATAGTTCTCCTTGCCAGTGAGAACTATTCCTACAATAGAGATGATTGAATGCATTCTGTAAAAGATTACTTCTGCTGATAGACTAATACTTCTGATGGCAAAAAAAAAAATTTATCTTGTGGAGAAAAAAACTTATGTTGCTAAAAATAATGATTCTGATATGTTGGACTTTCTAGTAAAACGCAAGAGTGTTAACTATGTTAGCCACAAAATTATGAAAACAATATTATGAGAGCCAGAAATGTGGTATATATAGGATATAGTCTATATGGAAACAACATTAGCATGGATACAACGTTATATATACACCAGCGTATTTATGAAATGGAGCAACAACGTTATATATACCAGCATATTAGCATGGAGACAACATTGTATATGTGGAATAGTGCTTATATATAATATATATATATATATTATATATATATAATATATATATATATATATATATATATAACAAACACCGTATAGAGGTCACCGTAACATGGAGTAATACCAGCAAACCACGAAGCCTCTGTTGCTTCTTCAGCAAATCGATGGCCGCCACACTATAGTCGCTGTTTGGATGAAGATCCACCAAATAGAGTTACGAAGTCTAGATATTGGAAAGCTACAGGGGCTGATCGGATGATTCACAATGAAGTTTCTCGGTGCATAGTCTTGAAGAAGTCACTCGTATTTTATAAAGGGAAGGCCCCCAAAGGGAAAAGGACAAGCTGGATCATGAACGAATATAGGCTGCTAAAACACGAAAATCAAAGAATGCCTGAGAGTGAAATTTTCCTTTGCTGTGTCTACAGACAGTCACGAGGATTCGAGGAAGGATTCCAGCAAGCAAAGGAACGTCACATGAAAATCGAAAATCGTGAAGATCAAGAAATGCACCAGTGTCAGGCCTGCATGTCGTGCAGTAACCCTATAACAACAGGAAAGTTTTGCAATCTGGGGATCAATGAGGTTGGTAAAGATGAAATCGTTAACCTCACAAACTTGCCCACCAGTATCAAAATAATACACAAACCAAGAGCGAAGCAATTTGAATCAGAAGGAGCATGGCAGCATACGCCAGAATGTATGTGTGCCAAAATTCATTTCAATCCACGAACAGTTTTGATACTGAGTGAATTCAGGGGAGCGCAGGCATGGTAGAATGACAAAGGCGTTTGAGGAAAGAGCTCATGTCAGAACTAAGGGAGTTACAACTATTTTAAGGACTAGCTCTGATACCATGTCAGGTCAGGCAATAACTCTCCAAAGGCAGTAAAAACTTATTCATTTATCTCATTAGGTAGCTATTGTTATATACACGAATGTGACTGCTCAGTTCATCTTCTTGATGACTGTTCACATTCAAATTCACCCAATCGCAGAGGATTAGGTGTCAACACTTCTCTAATACCACTATTCTCCTTATGTAGTTCATGCATAGTTGTAGAAAAATATTTCCCATCTACAATCCTCTTTTTAGTTTTTCCAAAATATCTCAGTTCATGAACTCCCTTAGGATGAATTCAATACTAGAGTTCAACAGGGCTCATCCATACACTTCTATTTCTGGATTCATTGTAGGCAAACTTCACGTGAGGAAGTACATGATCCGATTGTTTTAGATGCTCTCCAACTAAGCTTCAGAGAATATTCCCAAAATTTTGTTCACTTCTCGATTTTCCCATTAGTATGTGGGTGACAAGCTAATCTATAACTCAATGTTGTTCCCAACATCTTCCAAAAGGTTTTGCAAATGTGTCCCAATTATGTGGTGTCTATGTCTCAAATGATGCTCTTGGGTAAACAGGGTAGTCTTACTAGTTCTTTGAAAAATAAATTCACAACAAAGGTATTATGAATCGATTTCAAATAAGGAACCAAATGAACCATTTTTAAAAATATGTCAACCACTACAGAGATAGAAACATTAATGTTTTGTGAAATTAGCAATCCTATCACAAAATCGATGCTTTCTTAGTCTCAGGGTCTATTTAGGACTAGCTATGGACTATAAGAGGTTGTGTTTCAATTATTTCCCTTTGCATGCTCACACATCCTACATTTACTTATAAATTTATGAACATAAAACCTCGTCTTTTGTAACAATTCCTCGTCAATTTCATATGTAAAAAATAAAAATAAGACAAATTTCATGGGAAACGTACTCGAAGCTAAATGTTGGGTAAATCATAGTGATGCAGATTACTTGTGATTAATTAATGGCTATCAAAACTGGATAACACATTGGAAAAGGAAAAGAGGCATTCATTAGCATTAATATTTGAAAATAATAGAAAATAACAGGAGAGGGAGATGCATGGTCACGAAATTACATGTGAGGAAAATTGACAGAAAATAGAGGAAAATGAAGAAAATATAAGCCTCAATGATAAAAAGGCTTTTGAGGATCAGATTAAAATTTTTGTTTGTTTAGATTTTGTAATTTAAATGTTTGGCTCTCTTATATTCTCTCTCTCTCTCACTCTTCCACACTTAGAGAAATGAGAGAGAATTGTTGGAGAATGATTGGATCACTCTAGTTTTCATTACATTTGGGAAAGAAGGCAAAGGGAAAGTATGAAAGTGCAACAAGACAGTGGGATCATCAACTACAATAGGATTACCTTGTAGGCATAGATTTTCATGTATGATTTCCTTGCTACTTTTTGCATGCATTGTATATACATGTGTTTATTTGGTTATGATATGTCATTGCCGTGGAGGATTCGTTGGACTGGAATTGTTTTTTACTAGAATTTTCATTTCTTTGATAGCCATGGTGTTGTGGCTTTTTACACTTTATTTTCTAATTGGTTCTCAAGATCCTTATGGTTGTGAGTTGAGTTACTAATTCATGTAGTTGCTGGTTGGAAAAATTTCTCTACAACCTTGGAACAACTTGGGATGAGTTACTAGTCCTCAACCCTTTGTTGGAAAAATGATTTGGAGCCCCACAAGGTTGTGGGTTGAGTTACTAGTTCTTTGACCTGTGATTGGGACAAACACATTGGATCTGTAGACATCTTAGGTAGAGACTGATCTAGTTGGTGTTATTAATGTTTGGCTATGTGGTGGAATCATTAGTTGACACTTGAGGTGTTTACCCTTTGGAATCCATGGTTTAATTTTGTTTGGATTATTCCATCAGCTCCCACATTTATGCTTAGAATATGGCACTAGGATGATTGTCTAAAAGAGTGATTTGGTTAGCCCAACCTATGGTCAGGTGGTACATGGAAGGCCCTGACTTGGTTGGATTTTCATATGTTAATAAGAGCTCTCATACTCTTTTATTTCCATGAGTAATTGTACTTTTTATTATTTTTCTTTGATGCCTAGTTTATCAGGGTGTATATGTTGTTAATTTATTGCTTATATGCTGGTTATAAGATGTATATTGCTTATGGATCTCGTTGTGTTTCGATTTGTTGATGAATGGTTAATTGATACATGAGCTAATAGATTTTACTGCATCTATTATGAGATGGAATTAGACCTTGTTGACAATTCTCGGATAAATACCAGACCCATATGTTTAATTATGTATTCGTGAACTCTAGATTACATGTTTAACATGTGTTTGACGGAATGACTATCTTGGTTAGGCCTAGTTAGGTAAATTCCTTAATCAAATTTTTATGGATATCCTCATCCTGATGTCCTTATTCATTTGAGAAATTCTCGCTCTCTTTTGTGTAGTGGTCTGGAGGTTGACTCAGAAATTGGGCTCAGAATTCAGGACCGCATGCGTTGAATTGAACATTTTCAACTAAAAATGTTAAGAAGTAGGCTAGTGGGAGTAGTTGGAAGCTTACAACTTCATCGATGCCTTCTTGTGTTAGAAGTTGAGGGCTCATATTAGAAAAAAGGGTGTCCATCTCATGATATCTCCACCTGGGGTGGTCACTTAGTATTGGCATGACCTGTAGCTTTTGTAGGATGTGCTGAGTTGTTAGTTTGTCTTCTCCTCTTAGCCCCAATTCCTTAATAGAACATATAGGGTTGATTAATGTCATAGTAGATCCTCCTCTAATGTTTACATTGGAAGGCTAGTGAAATTAGATAAATATGGGATGGGTGGTTACATAATGGTGTCATAGCTCTTAAGTTCTATTGTAGCTTATATTGTGTTTTTACCTCTGTTTATCAGTTATATCACTATTGGGGGTTCAACCTTAATGAAACTTCTTTATATTCTTTAACCCCCTGCAAAGTATAAAAGACATGAAGTATTTATTTATTTCATAGTAGAATCGCTAAAACAACAAGTATAAAAGAATCGGCCCTAGGAAAGAAACATTTGAATATATCTTGAAAATAACTAAGGCACAAAAGGAGTGATGCAATAATGGCACATTGAAATAAAAAAAGTATTAAAGAGTCAGCCATATTTTAGAGATGCAATTAAATTGCAATCGCAAATCATAGCAGAAGTGGTTATATATGAAGTGTTGCCTCCGCCGACCATGATTTGCGATGAGCGGACCCAAAACAGATATACATTGTGTTTTATAGTCCTAGTGGGTCCACAATGTTGCATAACATTTGCCGATTGCGATTTACGATGGTGATCCACACCCGATATTATATATACCATGTTTTATATTTTCGGCGAGTCCGTTAATCACAGTTTGTTAAGGTTTTGGGATAATACCGCAATTGAAAGCGTTGTTTGTGATTGCGATGGGTTTTAGACCCGATGAATTATTAAATACAAATCTATGTATAATCAAGTCCATAAAGGTATTAAGGCATATTTGAAAGGTGAATGGGCGAATCTGATAGTTTATGCAATAGATTTAATTCATTTTAAGTTCCACTGAATAAGGGAAAATTAGTGTTGAAGCCGAATCCAAAACTTGAATAATTTCAAAGAGAAAATAGTTTTATAACTGCTATAAAGCAGTTTATTAGTTGTTCCAAGAAATCAGTTACAAAACTGATTTAATAGAAAAGATAAAAGCTTGAAAAGGGAATTGTGAAGGGTTAATGGTTCAAATTTTGGAGAACCTAGAGACTAGGCCATTGTATTCCTGATACAATTGTTGATTAATGAAAGAATCAGAGGTTTCCATGAAGTGTTGGGTATAATTTTGTAACCCTCTCTATTATGTGTCATCTTATGTTTTCTTCTTTCAAGTATAGTAATGAAGTTGCAGGTCTTTATTTGTTTATCTAGATAAAGTTAAAATTCCTTAAAAGAGCGCTCCTATACTTGAAGTTTCCACCTTCCTTTCTAAGTTATAGATAATAGATTCTGTGAAAGATCAGCATATTATCTTTAGCTTCTCCAAGGGTCATAGATAGTAGTTTATGTATTAAGCAACATATTTTCGATGATTCAGTTCTCATTTTCATCATTCTTCTAAATGATAGATAATAGTTTCTATGAAAGATCAGCATATTATCTTTAACTTCCCTTTCAAGATTTCTTCATTCATTATTTGTATCTAGCAACAAATCGCATTCTGAGATGTTCTGGTCATACATGTATTAAAAGTTAAAGACCTAGTGTTCTAGGTCCTTCATTTGAGTACACAACAAACAATAAAGTGACAAGTAAGTTACAGTAAATAATATTTGTTAATGTCTTAAGCACAATTTCTCTACAACCAAGAAATTGGTTTCTTAAGGAGCAACATTAATTGGCACCATTGCCGAGGAGAGAAGACAAGAAAACATTTCCCTGGGTTTTTTTGAATAAGAGCAATAAAAGGTGACTCCATTGTAACAAATACCACAGTCTAAAAAGCAATAGAATAAGAGCACTTTTTCATAGATATATTAAGATTGAAGTTGATCCTTGAGAGTGACAAGTTTCATTAGTTAGTTGTACATTCACACCTGTAATTTTCACTTATAACATTGATTAGGGACTCCACTATACTTTGAAGTTTTCTTTTCTGGGTTTTAATGGCTCTCCCTGCATTCTTAGTCCATAAACTTGATCCATTTGATTTTACTAGGATCACCAGCAATCATCTTGATATGCCGACATCTTATGTCCGAGCTAAGTATCTTCCAAAATTTAGTATAAAGGAATATGAAGATCCAGCTCAACATCTCCAAGAGTTTCATGAATGCATGGAGCAGTAGGGCATCATTCATGAAGATGTTAAGATGAAATTGTTTATGTTTTCTTTTGTCCTAGAAGCTAGGGATTGGTTCAGGTCTCTACCTCATTCAGGCATTTCATCTTTGAAAGATTTCCATTAAGCATTCAATTCTTCTTGTAGAATTTATTATTCACACAGGTTTCTTTTTGAACGTTCTTGTGAATATTATGATTCTAAAGAAACTTTAAAAGCTCAAGATAATCCTGTTGAGGAAACTGATGATCTTGTTGATAATATATCAAGCATGTAGAGATATTATAGCCATATTCACTATGAGCAAGTCTCTTAAAGCGAGGAACTATCATTTTCTCAAAATGATGCAGAGAAGTTTATAAAGCATGCCTCTTCAATAATCTCCCATGCAGAGAATTGGTTGACTATGTCCTAAGAAGATTGAGCATGATTTTCTCAAAATGATGTGGAAAATTTTATAAAACATTTATGTCCAATGATCTCCCAAGTAGATAATTGGTTGACTTTTTTCAAAGAAAATGAAGAGATTATTCAGATGGATGAAAGTTCAAACATGCATCAAGTGTCTTTGCTCAGCAGTTGAGAAGAGGAGGAAATGATGGAGTTGCAAATAAATCCCAAGATGTCCTATTTTGTTAAATTTGATGATTCTCCTATATATAATGAAAATTGTGTAAATGGGGAGTAGGATGAGTCTCTTCAAGTTCATCAGTTGGGTGTTGAACATACAAGAAGAAACTAGCAAGAGGGATATGTTGGACAACAAAATATTGAGCCATCTATCATAGCAAAATAGGGTATTTCATATAAAAAGGAAGCCAATAAAAATGTTGTATATCATTGCATTGAAGAACACAATGATGCCCATGGGTGAGAGGTAAATAATATATTTGAAGTTGATCATATGTCGTATAGTAATGATAAAAAAAATTCTTTCTCCCTAAAGTTAGAATTACAAATTATTTTCAATCAAAGCTTAAAGATGAAATGTGGAGACGTGAAAGTGACATAGATAATTTTATTAAAGATGTTGCTAATTGTTTTGTTGAACACATTATCCCAAAATAAGGTTTAATCAAGCAAAAACCTTCATACATAGAGAATTTCTTTTTTGGAGTTGATCATGACTATATTTTCCTTATACTTTTGAAGATCCTATGGAAGATTACATGGAGGAATTTATTAGCAGTCTACACATCCTACCTTGTGGATATACTTCTAATTTTTGTTGTGAGCTTATTTTATGCATAATTTATTTTTTGTTCAGGATGAATTGCATTTTCAATATTCACTGGTAGAATGGTTCTAGATTAAGCACTGAAATTCTAACCTGGTACTATTGGGAGATTGACTTCACTTGATGGAGATCAATCATGTACATGTGTAGGAACTTGTACATAGATAAGCTCTGGTCTTGAGCATTTGGTTTTGTTATATCTCCAAATATCACCCTTGGTATTTGTGATGCTTGGTTTATGGCCTAGGGAAACCCCTCCTTCTAGACTTGGTCCAAATATTTTAAAAACTGTGTTTTACTTCTTGTACGCTACTTTTCCCTATGATAAAAGAGTGTACATGCGGGTTAGTCTATACCCAACCCATGTATATGTGTTAAAACACTTTAAAAAATTAAATTTCCTTGACTATGCGTGGAGTTCACAAGTTCTAACTGTTGATTACCTCCTAGTGCCCGTGGCCCAACTGTTTCCCAACTAAGAAACTAATTGGGAGAATTATAAATAGACTTTAATGGCAAGGCCTTAAGGAGGAGAGAAGAGATAGAATTACTATATTGAGATTATCCTAGAGAAATTCTGAAGTATCCCTATGCTTCAAGCACTTCCCCAAGATCCAAAAGCCCTTGTTTCCTTTAGTGTTGATATTCTCCCACTTACTTGAGATATCATGGTATTGGTTATGGAATGCGGCTGTTGAAGATTGGGACTGGACGCACCTAGAGGATGGTTATGCTTGGAGCTACAAGAAGGAGATTCAGGTGAACTCTTTTTGTGTTTATTATAGTTTTCTACAATAAAAAGAAACATTGTCTTGTTCCTGAGATTGATCTTGTTTACACATCAGATGTTGTTGTAATTCATGCATGAATGATTATTTTGATGTATAACTAACCATTTGCTTATATGGTATAAAGTTGATTTCATTAAAATGATTTATCTATATGCTGCTATGTATGTTAGAATTGGTTGATTTGCAGTTTTGAAGATCATCAGGAGTTGTAGAGGGTTTGAACCCTACTGCGACTACTCAAATGAAGGACATCTGGGTATGTTCATCCTTACATAGTTTGTTTATTTAAGCATGTTGCCTGAGTTGTATGTGTGTTTCTTGCTATAGATTACTCTTGCTCTATTTGGGTTCTAACCCAAAGCCCTAGGGTATTTATTCTCGTAACAGAATTGCTCAAGGATTGCCACAGTGGAGCTTGTGGTGGTCATCTATCTAGGCTTGCAACAGCCCAAAAAATCTTGAATGCCGGCTACTTTTGCCCTTCAATTTTCAAGATTGTATTGAAGTAGTCAAATGTTGCTAGCCCTTTCAAGTTTATACTAGGAAGATGCGCCCTCATCCAACTCCTCTTTTCCTTGTTATCATTGTCAGTCCTTTTAGATAAAGGGTATTGACTTTACTACTTGTAATTCACCTTCAGTGGCGAATCACGAGTACATTATAGTGGTCGTAGAATACTTTACAAAGTGGGTTGAGGCCATGCCTACATATTAAAATGATAGTGCGAAAACAACAATGTTCCTCTTCAATTAGATTATTTCACGTTTTGGTATCCCGAGAGAGATTGTCACTGATCATGGCAGTCATTCCTAGAACCAACTGATGATCAAATTGGCTCTTAAGTTGGCCTCCCAACAAGAGCATTCATCTCCGTACTATCCTCAGGCCAATGGGCAAGTCAAAGCCGTGAATAAGTCCCTGAAGATGATCCTGCAAAGGAAAATCAACAAAATCACTCCAATTGGCACATCATGTTGCATCTAGCTCTCTGGGCATACCAAACCTTGGTAAAGATTGTCACCGATTTCACACCTTTTCAATTCGTTTACGAGCTAGAATCTATTTTTCCTATTGAGTGCAAAATTCCATCCCTTAAGCTAGCTATTGAGCTTCTTCTAGAGACCTCTAGTGTCGAAGAGTGCCTCGTTCATTTAGAACATCTCGATGAGTAGTGTCGAGATGTTGCCATAATTAATGAGACTCATAATAAAAGGGTTAAAACTTAGTATGATAAAGCTATCTATCCTCAAATATTTTTTGAAGGCCACCTTGTCTTCATCTACAACAAAGATAAAGACGCCTTGGGGACAGGAAAATTCAAGTCTATGTGGTATGGTCCCTTTATAGTGAAATGATTCTTAGGAAAAGGGGCTTATGAATTGGTTGATTTTGAAGGGAACAAGTCGGTGGAGCCTCGAAATGGGCTCTACCTCAAGAAGTACTTTGCTTAGGTTATGGTCGAGCCATGGCTTCTTTGTATATTTTGTATTTTTGTACATATTTTATCGGGAATTTTTGTGATATCAACACTTTTTTTTATCTACTTTGGCAGGTGTTTATGGATGATTTGGTCTATTTCAAATTCGTTGATGGTGCTAGTCAGCACACTTGGAATCTTGCTTCCATATGGTCAGTTGATGGTGTGAAGGGAAGTATGTATTGGTTTTGCATCAAATAATAGTGTCGAATATACTGCCATTATTAATTTACTATCCAAAGCTATTTCTTACGGAATTGATTCGTTGCTTGTGTATCTTGACTCACAGTTGGTAGTGTCATAATTAAATAACATTTATCGGGTTCGGGATCCTTATTTATATTTCCAATTTTGGAGAGTGAGGGTGCTCCAATGATCATTTGTTTTTATTACTTATTTTCACATTCCATGATCTAAAAATTCACTAGTGGATTCTATTTCTAATCAAGCATTATATTGGCATATCAATCATTCATTAGGATAAAAACAACATCACAACTTTGGAACTGTATATATATATATATATATATATCATAAAACTGCCTGTGTGTACATAAAGTGTTTCAAAAATAATATACAAAATCAAGACTAAAAGCCCATAATCATGTCCAGTCTATCTATCGACCGGGCTCAGGATGAGCAGCTAAGAAAGTGACCATTGCATTGCCACACGCCAAAGGATGAAAACCCAGCCTCATGGTACTCCTACCACGCGACGCTACATCTCCTCAGGTACGTATTATATGGCCACCATCGGTACCTCATGAGTCAATCTCATGAGGTTTCTTTGGACTGCATATAATACCCTCTCTATCTCAGTAGCCACCTCTTCAGCACCTCTATCGCAATGTCTATGCCACAGAAATCCATTTGGTCTTACTAGACCAACATCTAAAACAAGATCATTATGTCAGTATTTTAATCCCATCAAAAATATTTCTAATTTCATTTTCATACTTAAAAAGCATAAAAAAAATCTAAAAAATTAATAAAAACATAAAAATGGTTACCTATCTCTCCCCATGCTATGTTTGGTGGTAACACCAAGTCTGGATCTCCCCAAAAATCCATGCCAGCATAGGGATAGTCGTCCACAACGATGATTTGTTGTTCCCACCAAGTGAAGAAGTCATCATCAAATGTAGTCCTAGACACATCCCTCCCTCCAAGGCATTTCATCATATCGGCCCACCTACCCATCTGAGGATCTCGAGGGCTACTGATAGAGACGGATACCTTGGGATGTAGCCTAGGCACCTTCTCAAAGAAGAAGAAGCATAAAATAGTCACATATCCAAAGATTTTGGTGTGCCCTTTGTGAGTAGAGGACATTTGACCCTTCATATTGGTAAGAAGAGGTGTACACTAGTCAAAAACAGTGGTGAGACACTCCACGGCTAAGCTCATGGATACTCGTGATGCCTTTTGCAATTAGGCTGATCCATTTATCCTGGCTATGATGAATAGTAGAATCCTCAGAGACAAGCTCTCCACATGTTTTATTGGAATCTGACTTCCAATTTTTTCCCGATGCCTAGGATAGTATATATGTATGTAGTCTTTCACTGAAAGACTACCTCTTGTCTAGCCCATCGAATCTACCACTTCTCCTCTCTGAGAGAGACCAGTGATAAAGTGAATATCCTCCACCTCTATCCTTAGGGGCATCTCATCAAACATAAATGCATCATCATTGACACTCCAATAGTGTATTAGCATTTCAAGTAGACGAGTGTTGGCTTTCATGTTGGGCATTTTGAAAAATTTCAACAAGCCACATCCCCTCAATGCATCTAATGCCTGTTGATCATTCATAACTTCATTATCAATTGTTGTATGTTCCCTCTCTCTCCATGTGATTGTCATCCTGAAAGAAATCAAGTTTCAACAATTAGATTTTTGCATTTAAATTTTAAACTGCATATAAGCGGGTTCCCTTTATGCACAGTCGCATGTAGGGCCATCATATATACTAGTTGATAACATCCAACCAGCGTATATGCCAAGTTGGAATTTTTAACATAAATTCTGACAGTCAAACCTTAACAAAAATTTCTAAAAACAATCACAAAGTAATGCAAGCTTGAATTGAGGGTTACCTGATGGTTTTGATCCAATTTGAATAGTCCAATTCTTTGGGGGAAAGTTTGCTCTTTTTTCCCCATATCTCTTTCTCTCAACACAAATGACACAAATGGTGTGTCAAAAGGTCATTTTATAGCTTTGAAATTGTCAAAATTTTTCAAAACTTGATCTTTTTTGTCTCATGAATCTTTTAACTTGTGAGCTTGGATTTTCAAGAATAAGTTGTTTTTTCAAGGTGTTATGGATGCTTCTTCAATAATTCATATCGGTTCCATGACTGTTGACCCATCATGGTAGGTATCGTTTACTCACTGGCATATAGGTTAGGGAAACCATTTTTTTTGTTGCATCTTGCATACTAGCCTCCATTTTTTGATACACTTGCCATACGGTTGACCCCATCATGTCTTGGTTAGAAAACCATGTTCACTAGCTGATTTTTAAATCATGACATGATGGTAGAGCAATCCTTTACAAGGGCATCATAGTTAGCACCTCACTAACATTTTTTGCCCATGTTGTTATATTGAGTAGGCTCGGGAGTCCTCTTTAGTCCTGCCATGACTTGTGCATTGAAGACTCATTCCTTTTTGCTTCTTCGCTTTGTTCTGGCCTTATACTCTAGAGGCTCCTTTGTGTTCAGTTGTAATACTCCATTGCATTTTGACTATTCGCACTTTTTAGCCTTGAGCCAGTTTCACTTGGACTCGTGTTTAAGCCACTTTTTGACCATGTCTTCTACAAACTCAAACTTGCAATCCCTTAGCTTCTGCAGCTTGGCACACTCTTTGATCCATGGAAGGAACATCCCTTTGAGTGTCCTTGACTAGTTTCGCCTCCCTGAATTAAGCATAGGATTGTTCCCATCCGAGGAACTATATCATCTTTTTCACTGACACTCGTTCTTTCCATTGTACTATAGCATTCTTTTATTCTTTTTCTAGCTTAAAGAAAAAGACAAGAAAAATTATATATTCCAAAAAGAGTGGGAATAGGACAACATTTCCATATATTGTTAGCAGCTAAAGTTAGTTTTTTCACCCTTGAACAAAGCACTCAAAAGAAAATATCTCCTCCATTTTGGGTAGGATTTAGTTTGACTTAGGTACACCTTAACCTTGTTATTGAGTCAGTTTTCCTCTGATTGGTTATCTCTTCCAATCATCTGGAGATTTCGTTCATGCCTCCTACATGACAAACTTATATACAGTTATCATATGCTGGCACACAATCATCATCGAGTCGTGGTTTTGTTCAAGGAAAGTAAGCTCGAGCCGTCCTCTCTACGGTGTCTCTTGACCTATTTTTCAGTTGGCCATCGCTGGTTTCCAGTATCATGTTTATCATCACATAAGTTATATTGGTCCTTTTCTCGTGCTGGTTTGAGAAGGTCTCCATTGAATTCTTGATGGCAGGTCTTGTCCTTATTGACGATGACATATTGCTCTGAGAGCAGGCCTAGAGCCGCACCCTAGCCCTATTTTCATTATTGATATGTCACCTTGTGCTCAGCATCGACCAGTATCATGGGTCTTTGACTGAGTGGTTTCCCTTGTGTTCGACATCATCTTTCATTTTCACACATTGGGATTTGTCCAGTGCCTTGGTTTCCACTTGACCCTATTGGTGGATTCATCACCTCTATGTGCTAGCTACATCTTGTGTATGCCGGAAATGTGCTTTAGTTGGGTTACTACATCCTTTTTCATGCAATTCCTTGCACATTATTGGCCTATGGATTACGCTCGCACTAGATTGATGAAGGATGGCTTAATGCCTTCCTCTAGTGGATCTTTTCCTATCGACTACAACTCATTGCTCTGGGGCAAAGATCTAGTGTCCATTTGGCAGTACCTTGGGGTTTTCAGTCGATAGTGGGAAACCATCATTGTCCCCTGATTGATAGATTCTTCCATGTGTTCAACCTCAACTCATTCATTCACACTTGTTAGATTGTACGGGGTACCTTGACTCTCATTATCATTATCGGTGAGGAGTCTTGTGTTTGTTAATGGTATACATCAATGACCGGTAATCAAACAATTTCTCACATCGTCGACTTCTGATCATTTATTCCCATTGTGTAGGAATGTACCACGACAATTGGTGAAGACCTCGAGTTTCATCAACATTCTTTGGTTCACTTGTCAGTTGCTCCTATTGCTGCTAGTTGAGACCATTCCACATTATATGTTGCAGTCCTTCACAGTGACATCTTATATGCTAGCATCCAAGTTGTAATGTAGTATCATATTATTCCATCATGTTCATTTGGTACTATTGGGATTAGTTTTTTACATCAGTGATTAGCTTTATCTTTCAGCTTCATTGGTCATCTTCTTATATGTGATATTCAGACATGTACTTGTTTGATCATGATCATATGATCCATTATGTACTTTTAGTTCTTTATACTTGTATACATAATGGAACTGCTTGTACTTGATAGGTGGACATGCTTTACTTTCTCTGAGCATGGGTATGCCCACCTCAGAAAACTATTTCTTTCTGATCTTCTTTTGATGGCTTGGTAGGTTGAAATGTGGTGAAGTCCTTCTCAGTTTTCGACAGGTCTCCTTTCTATATACTTAATACATTTTGGCCATCATGTACCACTTCTGACCTCATATATTAGGGGGCATCTGTTATAGCTCCAAATATCACCCTTGGTATTTTCGATGCTTGGTTTATGCCCTAGGGCAACCCCTCCTTCCAGACTTGGTCCAAATATTTTAAAAACAGTGTTTTACTTCCTGTACACTACTTTGCTACCCAACCCACTTATATGTCTTAAAACACTTAAAAAATTAAATTTCCTTAACTATCGGTAGAGTTCACACGTCTTACCTATTGATTACCTCCTTGTGCCTATGGCCCAACTGTTTCCCAACTAAAAAACTAATTGGGAGAAGTATGAATAGACTTCAATGGGAAGGCCTTAAGGAGGAGAGAAGAGATAGAATTACTATACTGAGATTATTCCCTGATGAAGTTTGAAGTATCTGTGTGGTTCAAGCACTTCCCCAAGTTTAGGAAACCCTTGTTTCCTTTATTGTTGATATTCTCCCACTTGCTTGAGATATCATGGTATTGGTTATGGAAGGAGGTTGTTGAAGACTGTGACTAGATGGCCTGGAGGACAGTTCTGCTTGGAGCTAGAAGAAGGAGATTCAGGTGAAACCTTTCTGTGTTTATTATAGTTTTCTACAATAAAAAGAAACGTTGTCTTGTTCTTGAGATTGATCTTGTTTATGCATCAGATGTTGTTGTAATTCATGTATGAATTATTATTTTGATGTATAACTAACCATTTTCTTATATGATATAAATCCAATTTCATTAAAATGCTTTATCTATATGTTGTTATGTATGTTCGGATTGGT
>APFE031283896.1:56761-93855 GCA_000404065.3 Pinus taeda | reverse complement strand
ATATCACTATCAAGGGTTCAGCGTCAATGAAAATTATTTATATTTTTTAACCCCCCGCAAAGTATAAAAGACATAAGTATTTATTTATTTCACAGTGGAATTACTTAAAGAACAAGTATAAAAGAATCAATCCTGGCAAAGAAACACTTGAATATATCATGAAAAAATCTTGAAAATAACTAAGGCACAAAAGAAGTGATGCAATAATTACACATTGGAAGCAAACAAGTATTAAAGAGTCATCCATGGTTCAGCGATGCGATTAAACCGCAATCGCAAATCACAGTGGAAGCGATTATATATGAAGTACTACCTTCGTTGATTGTAATTTGCGATGAGCGGAAATGAAATAGATATACATTATTTTTAATAGTCCCAGTGGGTAAACTTATCGTAGAGTTTATGTACATTGGTTCCACTGATTGCGATGAGCGATGGCAGAGTGGACCCGAAATACTATATGTTGCATTTTATAAGCCCCAGTAGGTTTTCAATGTCACATAACACTTTCCGATTGTGATTTGCAATGGCGATCCAAACCCAATATTATATATAGCATGTTTCATATTTCCAGCAAGTCCGCTAATTGGAATTTGTTAAGGTTTTGGATTAATACCCCAATTGAAAGTGCCGATTACGATTGGGATGGGTTTTGGACCCCATGAATTATTAAATACAGATCTATGCATAATCAAGTTCGTAAAGGTATTAAGGCATATTTGAAACATGAATGGATGAATCTGATAGTTTATGCAGCAAATTTAATTCATTTTAAGTTTTGCAATTACCAAAGGTTTACATTAATTCCGCTAAATAAATGGAAAATTAGTGTTGAAGCTTAATCTAAAGAAAAGGTTATTGGTCGGGTTATTTTGTGTTCTCGGCAATCAGATCATTCCTGACATATATATATATATATATATGGACCTATTTCAAAGCTTTTGGCATAGTCTATATATTTTCTAAGTCTTAATATTGTATATATAATAAAGTTGGATAATTTCAAAGAGAAATTCTTTTTATAACTACTATAAAGCAGTTTATTAGTTGTTCCAAGAAATCAATTCCAAAACTAATTTGATAGAAAAGATAAAAGCCTAAAAAGGGAATTGTAAAGGGTTAATGGATCGAATTTTGGAAAACCTAGGGACTAGGCCACTGTATTCTTGATATAATTATTGATTAATGAAGGAATCATAAGTTTCCATGAATTGTTGGGTATAATTTTTTAACCCTCTCTGTTATGTGTCATCTTATGTTTTCTTCTTTAAAATATAGTACTGAAGCTACAGGTCTTTATTTTCTCATGTAGATAAAGTTAAAATTCCTTAAAAGAGTGCTCCTATACTTGAAGTTTCCCCCTTCCTTTCTAAGTGATAGATAATAGTTTCTACGAAAGATCAACATATTATCTTTAACTTCCATTTCAAGCTTTCTTCATTCATCATTTGTATCTAACAACAAATGGCATTCTTAGATGTTCTAGTCATACATGTATTAAAGGTTAAAGACCTAGTGTTCTAGGGCCTTCATTTGAGGACACAAAAAACAATAAAGTGACAAGTAAGTGACAATAAATAATATTTATTAATGTCTTAAGCATAATTTCCCTACAGCTAGGAAATTCGTTTCTTAAGGAACAACAGGTTCAATACGTGGACTAGATGGGTGGAATGTGTTTCTCAAGCATGCAAGTCATTCTCTATAATGTTGTTATGCATGTATTGATATCCTTATGATTATCGTGCAGGAGATCATGTTATGCAGTTGGTGTTGTCATGCATGATGTCAACATATTGATATGACTATGTATATATACATGTATCATGCTAATTTGGATTGATTTTACAAAAGAGATAGCCTCCCGTGAACTTCACTGAGGTATGTTGATTATGTTATATTTGTTTATCTCACATGGTATGCTTGGAGGAATTAGAGGATCAAAGGCGGCAACAAAAATGGTGGACTACAATTCATGTGATTCTCCCTACAAATTATATGAGCAACATGGTGATGCATACTCCCCTAACATGTACACACATTGAGACGATTGAAAGTAGAGATTAGAAGTTGTAAGGCAGAAAATTACATGAACATTTAGTGATAGGAGAGACTTTCCGAGGAATATGAGAAACAAGCAGAGGTTAATGTAGTGATTTTTTAGAGCCTATCAAATTTACAGAGACATGGATCACTTAGTATCAGCCATGGAAAATAGGAAATGACTAATAGGGCATATGGTAGCAAGCCTCAATCAAGATATACGTTTGACAATGTCATATCTCCCATTTGATGATAAACAAATATGTAATTTTATTTTCATTGATTGCATTGGTAATTAACACATCCTAATACACATTTACAGTAACTAGGATTTCCATTTTGAATAATCTAAAAACACACGTTTGAAGCTAGATGATCATTGAATAGTAAACAATTAAGCTAACCCTTTTTTTCCTTGCTAGAGTTAAACATGCATATCGTGGTACCCTTAATTATACCTTGTGCGATGAGTTCACCCACGGTTGGTCATGTTGTTTTTTCTATGATATAAATAAATTATTTGTAGTCAAACTATGGATTGGTTTTTTCTTATGATGAAGGTATAACACTCATTTTCACTCTCCTCTAACTTTCATGACTAACCATGTTCATTTTGTCTTCCACCCCCCTACCAGTATTTTTTTTAACACATCCGTACGTATTCTACACATTATAATATGAATTGAATAAGCAACATTATTCATATACTTTCGAGAGGAGAGGATGTGTCATGGGACCAAACATCATTCCTTAATTTAATGAGTCACATGTTCCAAAACACTACCTAGTGCCTCATCATCAACAGACCCTCGATCACCATTGGGCATAGTAGAACTCTAGGCAGGTACTTGAGTGTTTACAATGATAAACCTTGGTCATACATAACCCATCCACCTAGAAATTTCCAAATCCTGACGTCTCATTAATGTAATTTTATACGATGATTGTTTTCCCAAGACCATATTACTCTTACACCACTAAAACCCTTAATCCAACGGTCGTCATTTACTAGGATTAGGTTGGCAACTATTTTTAGGAAATAGTCCCACAACTGACTCTCATTCCTCCCTTTCTACCATAAAGGAAGAAGCCCTTTTGCCTCCTAGTGTTTTCATTGGGGTGGCACTCTACCTAGGCTTGTGAACAATAGCAGAGATCCTCTCATGGTGATTCTACAATTTCACATTTCTGCACATGTTGGGTGTAGGAATTGCAATTAGGAAGACTTGTTGAACACTTAATTTGTTCTAGATCTAACCCAAACATATTATGGATCCGATATGAAAATAAAAGACAATGCAAGTAAACCCAGAAATAATATGAAATGATTCTTTATTGATCAAAACCCTTATGGTAGGGCAACACCATACATTCACTTCTTAAGGAAGGAGAACACTCCACAAGCCATATGGTTGTTCATACAATAATCGTTGAGAATTCCTTGACTTGGAGTCTCTATCCTCTATATAGGCCTCATACATACAATACCATGGATCATTACCATGGTTCTCTCATACCATCGAACTAACACCATGGGCCCCTTACATTATTACTAAGTACTTGTGGTCCCTTACATGATATGGGTTAACCACCTTATTTATTACTATGGCCCATCCCATTATTACATTATTACCCTGGATACCTCCCTTTGTACCCCATATTACCCCCCCTAGGTATATAACATAATTGTCAACCTCGGAGTTTCGTAAACTTAGAGACAAAGAATAGGAAATGCTAGAAATGATATGAAATTTTCCAAACTCTATTCACACTTCCTTAATTGTAATCTTGCATAATCAAAAAGAAAATATCACAATGCAATTTACACCAAATCTATTCTAGTGGTGGAATGTGAAAGAAAGTACACTTGCAGGAAAAGTAATTATATGTATGTATGTATGTATGTATGTATCTATGCCTTGGGCTGAGGGTTATATCTATAGGATTATTAATTCTATTGTTATGTGTAATATAACTCTTATCCATTTCATTTCTAATCAAGAAAATAACCCATAAACAAACTCTTTTCTTTACCAAATAAAGATATTTCTATCATTGAATTTAAAGCTAAATACGTATTTGGAAATACCAAAATAATGATAAAGATTCTATCCGAGCTTCTAGACCATAATCCACAATCCTCACTGGCTTGCCCCAAGCTTGTAATTATTCCAGTCATATAGAAAAATATCTGGCAAACAACGAGCTTCAAAATTCACCCTTATCAATAAACCTTATTTTCGCAGGGTACACAAACTTTTTCCTTCGATAGTTTTTAGGTGGCTATTGTATTTATTTCCCACAATATCCCTATGAGCATACTAGATACACAACATTTATCTCGATTTTTTCATTCCTATGGTTCTTATTCCATGGCACTTTTCTCCATCCACGTATATTGTTCTTCCCATAAACTACCCTTTTCACACTCCTATTTCTGTTCTCTTCTCTTATTCCAAATGAAAAATTGAAAGAGGTAACCCTTGTAGGTTCAGGAGATTTTTTTTTTTATACCCATTCTTGGAATATAACTAATTCCTATTTTTTTCCCCTCATTCTTGACTAGAAGATTTTTTTCTCTTCGGATAAGCCTCTTCTTCATAATTCAATAGAATTATTTTATTATATTTTATTTTATTACACACACACAAACATGAACGTACATGCACACACACACACACACACACAGATATATATATATATATGTGTGTGTGTGTGTGTGTGTGTGTGTGTGTGTGTTATTTTTCATTCCACAATTCCACTAACATTACTTAAAATAAAAGAAAACACATGAAATTTCTACATAAAAAGTAACACAAATTCTCATAAAAAAATTTCTCCAAAAATTCAACATTTTGCCTAAGTAACTTAAAAATTTCAGAACTAGTTCTAGGGGAATTACATCACTACCCCCTTAAAAGAGACACCATCCATGGTGAGATCTAGTTCCTTTTCTTCTTGGAAAAACAACTGAAACTCATTTTTCATCTTTTCCTGTAATTGCCAGGTAACTTCTTCTGGCCCAAAATGTTTCCAATACACCTTTATCTGACAAATATTTATTTTCCAAAGAACCACCACTTCTATATAAGATTTGTACAAGCCCAACCACAAACTCACATTTTATTTCGACATATATCACATCCCAATTAACCACACAGTTAGAGTTACATACATAACTTTTAATAGGGAAACATGAAAATCATTATCCATCTTAATATGACGATGTAGGGCTAATTGATCGGCTACTGGGCCAACTCTGGCCATAATTTTAGAGGGTCCAAAATATTTCACAACTTACTAGTTTTGAAGAACTCTTTCTCGGCCAAAGTTTTAGGTAAACCAGTTCCCCCACCAACAACGCCTTGGGCTTTATTTTCCTATTGACATAACTATTCTTCCCATCTTAATATTTTTTTTATATTTTATCATATTTGTTTTACCATATGATTCATCTCCTTAAGATTGTTAGGTCCTAATGCAATCATATCATTGAGTCAAATACAATTTATAGGTATTTGACATCTTCTTCCGTAGGGTGCTTCCAAAGGGCTCATTCTTAGCAAGGCCTAATAACTATTGTTGTATGTGGATTCCACTAAGTGGAGATAATATTCACATTTTAAGAGTTGATTCATACAATACATGTGAAGCATATCGTCTATAATCTGATTCACCCTTTTAGTCTCCTCATCTATCTGTGGTTGATAGGTGACACTAAAGTTCAATTAATGTGCCTAGACCAGGGAATAAAGACCTCGAGAAGTTGTTGGTAAACTTTGGGTCTATATTAGAAATAATGGTCTTAGGTAGTCCAGGTCATTCAAAAATTTCCCTGATAAATTATTTTTCTACTTGAGAAACCTTAAAGTTTAACTCCACTAGTAAAAGTTGTGGAACTTTCATCAATTTGTCTACAACCACCATAATAGCATCATGTTGTTTCTGTGTTCTGGGTACCGCAATGATAAATTTTATAGCAATCACTTCCCATTTCCATTTTGGAATACGTAAAGAATTCAACAACCTTGTCGGGTGCTTATGCTCAACTTTAACTACTTGTCATTCATGGCACTTGGTGATATATTTCACCATATATCTTTTCATCACTGGCCAAAATAACTCCTTCCTCAAGGAGGTGATTATTTTATGACAAGTAGGGTGTCATGCTTACAAATTTAATTGGTACTCCTTCATGATAGTTTTGTTAATTACCTCCTAATCAGTATATATATCTTCCCCTTAACGGACAACAATCCTTTATCATTAATAGCATATTCTTCCCATTTATCTAGATATTCTCTTTCTTCCAAATTTTGATACATCATCTTATACCTCATATCCTTTCACTAGTACAAAATGAGAGATTAGTAACTATGTGTATTGGCTTAGCAGGGCCTAACCCAGGTTCAGCATTATTTAGCCAAACAAATCACTACACTACTGGCACTTTTAGCATCAGCCTGTGGATCGTAGATCAAAGTCTCACCTGAAGACGTATGTGGGGATGGTGAAACCAAGTTTTTGCATCATGAGATGTTCAAGATGTCAACTGATACTCTTTGTTCCTACTTTCCCGTAGGTCACTAAGCCTTAGGGCTATTTCAGTATACCCTTTATTCTACCCTTCACTACCTCCGCGAAGGTGTATGATTGAACTTCGTGTATCCTTAGCCCATGATCCAGGTACTTTTGTATTGCTATGACAGCACATTGTATAGGTTTCCAAGTTATCTTAAGCATTTTACTTATCTTGTTAAACAATCCCACTTAGTGTCATGTAAAATGATATTCTTACTTCCATTCAATTAACCAATATAATCACATATATTCACGCATCACATGAACATTGTAAATTAAACCCAAAACATAGTATAACCAGATGTAGTAACAAGAAATAAATACACAGAATTTGCATAATACTTATGTTTATTGAATACTTCAGTTTAATATAAACTCTATCTACCCTGCGCACACAACTATAGGGGTCTGCGCACTCAGCTACAGACTTCCACCCTAGGCCTCTGCGCACTCAACAACAGAGCCTCTACGTACGTTAAGACCTGAAACACTTAGACTTCTCTACTAAGACTCGTCACTTCATTCTTCACTATTAACTTCTAAGTACTTAGAGCTTACTTAGTTAACTCCTTTTTATACAATCCCATGGTCTGTGGACCATGCGTGGATCCTTATAGCTGACTTTACACTTTACAAAATAAGGGCAGACAACCCTTTATGACTCTTGACACCTTCGTGCTCTGCTCACAAAATGTGGAGACTTTACAACTTTATTACAAAATTGACCCAGAACATCGGATTTTAGCCCGAAAAATATCATTGGGTGATCCCGTTCCCAACAAGGCCCTAAGAAAAACATGGTGACTCACCCTCGATTCACTCTGCGAATGTATAGATCTTGGCTCGAAGACATCCCAACTCAACATGTATGACCGCAACCTTGGCAGTGCACTGTGTAGCTGCATGCTTCACTTCTTCAGCCAACTGCTTAGTCGCTGGTCTTGAACTATCAGTCTGAAGCTTTTTTTGAGTTTCTTGCAGATTCACAAACTTGCCTTCAATAGAAGCTATGACTAAATAAGCCTCATCCAACTAGGTCTTCCATCGTGTCTTCAGCACTGCCTCCTTGTGTTACGCTGCATCTACCTATTCTTTCAACTGCTTGGCCTCCTATAGCTCTTCCCGTCTATGTGGGAGTGACGATTCACCCTATTCCTTTTACTTCATTATAGCATTTTTGTAGTGCTTATGCTTCTATCTCTAACTGTTGTACATTAGGGTCCTTGTGCAGGCTCATGAGGACCTTGAACTATTATTCAAAAAGTTGTGTGCATTCTGCTACTACACTGTCTACCATTAAAATCACCTCTATGACAGTGGTTTCTCACTTCTTCTTTACTTCTAGCGAAGTTGAAGGCTAGCCTTCAACTATAGTTCTGCAATCTGTAGGTTCAGCTCCAACTGAGCCCTAGCCATCTTTGTGCGAGTGTCACGCACCCCTATAGCAAGCTTGTGGATGCGCACCTCGACCACTTCTTCCTTAGGAATGACCAACTCCGGGACCATTCAGCATGCCTCCTCCATGACCTGAATTATATTCTTGTCTCAATCAGTTACCTCGGTGATGGTTGCAATGGAAAAGTCTCATTGTAGGGCCATCTATTCATTATTAATCCTCTACTCATTGATCACCTATAAAGCATGGTGTTCACGGCCTTCAGCTCCATGATCACTCCATCCTGTAATAGGTGGAGTGCCTCACTAGGGACCTATCAACTTCATTCTTTATGGTCAGTGCTACATTTGACAACACTATCATGTTATAGACCTTTGAATGCAGCATCTCGGCAGCTTCTGAACTGTTGATAGTGAGGCGGGTGGACACCATGACAGCCTATGATGTGCAGGTCTGTAGCTCTTATAGACCTATCTGGATGGCCCCCAAGAGTAGCTCTTATTGTTTCTTGAACTTCTATAGTGCCTGCACAGTAAAATCCCACACCATGTCTCCAATGTCATACAAATCACCCTCTTTCAGGGTGATTAGGTTCAATGACGCCTTACTGGCCTTGGATTTATTCCTTGACCAAACTTTCTCTTGCTTCATTCAACGCTTATGTAGGTCGACATCACCTATGGGTCCATTCCATGCTGCTTTGTCTACTCATCCATTTCTTCCTCTGTTTTGGGTGAAGGTGACCTCGCACCTTTGTCAGAGCCACGCTATATTTCACCTGTCTTTTTTTCCATCTACTTGGCAATATTGCGCTCTGCCTGGGCCTTGTTAGTGGCCTCCTTCTTACTCTTCTCATCTAGCTATGACATATTGAGCTTAGCCTCCTCCTTTTTACATCTTGTGACAGACATGCTCACCCCCACTCCCAAGTCTGAGGTAGTGTGCCACTTTGTCAGCCAGTGATCAAGTACTACATCAGCGGTGTCATCTGTTGCCAAGTAAGTCAAGTCATAGGGTCCTCCCATGCCCTGATTAACACATGGTGAAAGTATTCCTTGAACACCATGTACCCCTATAGGTTGGAAAACACAGTGGGTGATAACCACGGTTTGTGGTTGATAGCCATGCGGATGTTCATTTCCATCAAGATCCAGAAGATCTTGTTATCCTTGATGCACTGAGCATCCTTGTTCACCCATAGCGAAGCGTACATCATTGCTTCTAGCAGGTCTAGCACAACTGAGGGGAATTGATTATCTTCCAATAGCTCTCAAGCTACCAGCACAATAGACAGTGATGAGCACTAGTATTGAAGCAAGGATGTTGCAACTCCTAGGCTACCAACTTTACTTATCAACCCAGGGTTCGTACAAACTTGGAGGTGCAGTGTTGTATGCACAAGTAAAATTTGTGGTTCTTCCTTTTGTCATTATTCAGCTGGCCAGAGACCACTATGGTTCTAAGCCAGACTTCTATAGAGTCATAAGAAGCTTAATTCTTTGATGGAAGAAAGGAAAATCTACTCTAAGAGCGAGTTACTCTACTGCAATAATGGAAAAAGACAACATGTAATGCTAAACAACACGATACCCTAATTAACCATTTCAGAAGCTATGTTGAGCAAAAATGCTAAATAAACAATAAAAAAATGCTACTATCGAAGTTGTAGAAGTAAAAAAGCATTAAAAAATACTAAGGTGTAAGCAAAGAAACTCAACTAAATATGTTTTCACTTTTTTGGTTCGTTCAAGCAAAATCAAGTATGCAAACTAATTGTTCTTGTGGAGGTGACAGGTGGATGGAAGGTGTTTTAGGATGGCTAGAAGGTTTATGAAGTGGTTCGATGTTGTGGAGGGGTTCTAGGAAGCTTTTTGTGACTTCGTAGATGTTTCCCATCAATTTGGCTCAAAACACGCCATTTCAGGAAAACCTACAGGATACAGTCGAGAGCTAATTGTGAGGTGTTGGAGGTGTTGGGAAGCTTGGGAAAGGTGTGTGATGGGTGGAATATCATGTTATAAGGTCTAGGAGCACTCAGGAGTGAATATCCAAGACTAGAGATGGCTACATTCGCTCAATGTATTTAGGAGAATTTCAATGAAAAATGATGAAAAACTAGTGAGGGTGATGGTGAAACATGGGATGGATAAGGTGGATGAAGTGGAAGGTGGTTGTTGGTTATGAAGTCTTGGTCTCCTCCTGAAGTAAATTCTCTGCTTAAAACATGTTTGTCTTCCAAAAGCTATGCAACAAGATACACGTTGAGCTAATTTATGTACCTAAACTAACACAATTATTTATTATCAATCCGGGTTGTTTATGCTTTGAGGCAAGTTCACTATGTGTGAAGATCAGATATAATCAATCCTTGAAAGATAATTTATTCAAAAGCAATGCATCCTACAACTCTAATTCAACTTGTTTACAGTAGAGGAAAAATATTGAGATGGTTCTTGACTCAAGAAGTCCACCTTTGCCTCAACTATTACTTAATGAATCAGAGATTAAAATCAAGAACTTGAGATGGATAAATTTTTAATGAAAGAAGCTCTTAACTTAAGAGACACATAAAGTATTTCATCATAAGATATTCATCTCAATACTCAAAATCATAATAAAAACTACTTGCATGCAAATCAAAGAAACTAGTTGTAATTCATCATTTTAGCAGAAGAGATGCTCAACTTGAACACTTGTGTTTATTCAACTCAATAAAGTGATGAATAAGCTAATAACTAAACCAATCAATTACCATTCATGAACCATAAAGAAATCTGAAATAAAGCTTTGAAAAACCAGTTCTACACTAAACAAATTACAAGAAATAAAACTAGTTAACAATGAAGTGTACTTAGCTTGGAATGGGGGCCCTCCACCCTTGCCTTGCACACTTGAGAAGTGATATTAGAAGCGCAAATCAATTACACATCCATAGCATTGAGCAGAAAATTAATAATAGCACAAATCTTCAAATTAATTCCTCAATCCAAAAGTATCACAACTTAAAAGTATAATAAGTCAATACATGAGCCATCAAAGTTGTGGCTCTTAAATAAGGAGTCTCATGAAACAAACTGATCTACATTCAATCTAAAAAACCCATCTAGTCTAATCCATCTATTCAAGTTGAATTCACTATCCTCATCCCAGGAAATATGACTAATCCCATGGAATCTCAAAACTGCCCTATTTAGATGGGATTTCTGGATGACTAGTCATGATTGACTAGCTCCAAATGGGCCTAATAAAGCTTGTTCTGTTGGAACCAAGCATAGGTGGCTTAGTCCTAGTTCCCAAGCTTTCCATTCATGTATTCAATTCATGCCCAAGTGTCCTGCAACCACATCAACCATAGAGTGATTACGGGAATTTCTGAAATTGCCAAATTTGCACTTCAAATCAAACTTTTATAAAAACTTTAGAAATTGACAAATTAAAGCTAAATACCTGAATGGATCTCAAATATACATCAAAATGGAATGCATGAAGTGAAAATGGATGATAAATAGATGGTTAAGTAAGTTTCTTAGAGCAAAATAAGACCAAAACTAAGGCCCAACATCTCTCCCTTGTTTATCATCAAGCATGTCCCCATGCTTGCTTGCTCCTCTTGGATCCTATGCCTTCTGTAGTAGATGTTGTACTTGTAGATGTTTCCCTACCCAAACAATCAAATACTGATTCATGCCTTTCCTTGAACAAAGCTGCTTTAACGTTCTGTTTCTCATATTTTGCCTGCCACATACTTTTGTCCTTTAGCCATTTGAATGCTTTCTTAGAAAGTAACTCATTTCTCCGTGTCAGTCTGCTTACTTCTTCTTTTAAATTTTCATTTGTTTTAACCAGCTTAGCATTGTCCTTCTTATGTGCCTTGTTTTCTTCGGTTCATTTCTTTTCCAAGATTTTGCTAATTTCCAATTGATCAGTTAAGTCCTGGATTTTGGCCAAATTGATTTCCTTTACAAAATCTTGTGTTGTTTTCATTAATGATGCTGCTGCTGCATCATCATCATATGTGGAATCCTGTTCAAGGACTTCTTGTGCAATATCATGTTCTTCTTGTTTTCTAGGAGAATATGCCTCTACTTCTTTTTCTAAGTCAATGGGACTCTTATTCCTAAACCTCCTAGGAATAGACATGACAGATATTTCAGTTTCTTGTATGGCCATATTTCTAGCTCTTGTTCTTGGATATAAGGGGGAATTCATCAAGCTCCCATTTTCCTGTTCTATTTTGTCCTGTGCCTCAATAATCTATTCAGTAAAATGATTTTTAATCATGAATTCTCTCCACACTATGCCCTGTGATCTCACTTGGTACTCCACTAGGATTTTGATTAATCCTTGATGGTATATCAGTGCTGCTTTAGGCCTGTGTTCCTGTTTTACTGTTTCAATCATTCTCACAAGAATATTATATAGGAAATATGGTAAATTAATCCTATCCTCCCCTCTGATGTGTTGTAGAAGTCTGCCATGATACAAGTGGGCAATGCTATATCCTCGATCACAAATAAAGAACTTTTGGATGACCAAGACCAATTCACCCCATGGTTCATTAACCACTCCCTAGGTATCCCTTTTGTCCTATCAAATGTTCCCTTCTAGTTTTTCTCAAGGAAGAAAGTCCACGCTTTCTCCTTGAAGTGTAGGCCTTTGTAATACTTCTCCCCTATCATTGGCAAATCTAAGTCTTCGGACAGGTATTCTTGGGTTACCGAAACAATGATTTCCCCTACTCGAGTCTGGTCCTGACTGAAATTATTTATAAAGTCCTTGGTTATCTCTTGAGAATGGCCATTAAAATTTTGTAAAAATCCTATCATCCCTGCCTGATAAAGTTTTTCTATAGTCTCTTTTCCCCAGCTTTCTATCTGAAATTTTGGCTCTACTCGGTTTGTCATTGTTTCTGTAAACCAATCAATGTATGCTTCTACTGTTACTAACTTCATTTTGACAATAAAAATTTATGGTTATTGTTCTTTTAAAATGAAATTCTGGAAGCAAAGAAACTTACCTTCCTCCTCTGACTCAACTCAACTCTGACTTCTTTAACCTCTGTTATATTCTTCCCTTTGCAAAAGCACTGTTTTAATCCCCTGTTCAATGCAAACACACCTGTATACCTCCTGTTAATATGCTGATCTCTGTTCTTGAAAATTAAATACACTTGCAAACAATAACCATGTTTACTCATTACCCAAAAAAACATGATTTTACTGTGTATTTAAAACAACATCGAAGAATTTGGCTCTCGGCCTCATCATCAAAACCAAAATTCCCAAAATGTTCTCGGCCTAAGCAAAAACAAGTCTCTTCAACTGTATCATAAAATTCTGAGAATTATGCTTGCGGCCTCATTATCAAAACAAAACTTTTCAACACACTCTCGGCCTAAGAAAAATCATTCATATAAAGGCATTCGATTGTAGCGTAAAATTTGGAAAATATGCTTGCAGACTCGTCATAAAAAACCACAAAAATGCATAAAGGCTCTCGGCCTCAACCAAATATGAAAAAAAAATCCCGACCTCAACCAAATATGCATAAACTTCTCGGCCTCAGCATGACACTATATACATATTTTGGTCTCAAAATATCAATTAAAAAACACAACATTGTTGAATGATTCAACAACTCGACTCCTTTTCACAATCCAACAATGCATAAACTCTCGGCCTTATCATGACACTATATACAATCTGGCATTCGATCCCCTGTTCTGGTCAAACCACAAATATATCAATGTGCATAAGCACATAACAGAGACCAAAAATGCATCACAGTTGACAGCGCGCAGCAAAGGATATGTTAACTGAAACAATGGTTAATTAATTAACAACGCTCACCTAAACAACCCTCGGCGCTATATGAACTCTGCCTCCCCTGTTTTGAACTAACTCTCCGTTTCTAATGCACCATATTCCACATGCAACTCGAAATCCTTAAACGTGTTGTGCATGCAATATCTAGACTTTAAATGCTACCTCTTTAGCTACAGCTTGCTATACCAGGATTAATGTATCAAAATCTATCAATATATCCGTAAATGCTATCAACTTGAGATAATACGGGTTTGTAGCATTACCTGACTGTCAATGAGTGCTGGAGTGTAACCGGCGCTCCAAATCCCTATTACTTCAGTCAATTAAACTGATGGCAAGGCAATGGATCTATCAGTTAATGACAAGAAATCACAACATATCCCACAGTTGCCGAGCGTAAATAAAATCCACTCTTACCTGACTGGATCCCGAAAATTGGCTTTCTCTGAACATTAAACCCGAACTTCTTCCTTAAAATCGCCTCAAACTCATTTCATCCTCCTTTTACTGTGCTGCAGCTTCAAACACCATTTCTCTGAGCTATGGCAATGAGGATTACGGTTTAAATAGCGCAGGAGAGGTCGGTTTATGACAATTTCAAGGCTGTACTGCACTTCTCGGCCATTGGTATCTACAATGCGTGGTTTACATGGCCATCCTCTTTGACCAGTCGCCCGATTGTGTCATGAGGATGGTCGAATTATTGTTTCATACACATGACCTTTCACCGTTATATTGTCCAATGACATTGAGTTTCCATGACACCATGTCAAGCCCGTACCTGTGTGCTGGCCTGTTGGTGTTTGTGGTTTAACGTTTCATTCATGGTTGCAGCGTTTTTTGATTATGGCCACCGTCATGCGCTTTGCATTGCAATGATAT
This sequence comes from Pinus taeda, assembly GCA_000404065.3. Classification (NCBI taxonomy): domain Eukaryota; kingdom Viridiplantae; phylum Streptophyta; class Pinopsida; order Pinales; family Pinaceae; genus Pinus; species Pinus taeda. The sequence goes on along the minus strand of APFE031283896.1, from coordinate 79,128 downwards.
CTGTGCAATAATCTTTCATTACCCCCCCGCAATGCTTATATGCATAACTATGTCATATGGTTTGTGCGCGGCCGTTTCATATGTTTGCGCCCTTCCATCCTTTTCTTTATAACATATACCATATGTGCCACATTTTTATACCTTTGGTATGTCATATTACATATGCTATATGCCCTAGTACTATATGCATGATCCTTAGGTTATATGCGCGTTGGGTTTGATACCTTATATCCTATGCGCATTGGTTGCACACACCATAACCTTATATCCTTTGTTTTATATACCATACCCTTATAGCCTTTGCGCATGATACCATAACTTTAGAGCCTTTGTACATTAAATTTTGTATACCATAACCTTAGCGCATTCATGTTTTTGAACTATGGTATATGTTGGTATGACAAATAACTTTTTGGTTTCCATATAGCGCATGGGGTTTATTTTGACTTGTATAACATAACTTTATAATTTTAAAATGACCATTTGGGTCATATTTAAAATTATTACCACCACTAATGCTTTGAGTTTATGTGCAGGTGAAAAGAGTTGTCCTAGCTTGGTCTTTTTCTTCTAAAGAAAAATACCTAGGGTTATAGGGAATATGTATAGGGAATGTATATGAATGAAATGGAATATATATAGGGAATATGGGATATGTATAAGGAATGTAGGATATGAATGTTAATGAATATCCTCAGGTACTAACTTCAATTAGATCAAAGACTAAAAATTTCTAAAAAAATTTGAATTTTAAGCACAAAATGACTATGAATATACTCCCTTGGATGATGTCTGTACAGGTGGAATGGAATCAAAATGTTGTAGATGGATGAAAAGTAGAATTTATTGCTGCTCCTTGTTCTCCATGCTCCATTTCTTGAATTTTTCAGGTCCCTCTGTAATAATGTCTTGACTCAGGTCCCTCTGCAATGCTTATGGAATGTTGTGTTGCCAGTGACAGGTGTCTTCAGGTTCTTCTGCAACGATCTCGTGCTTCAGGTTCATATGTGGAAAATACCATACCTAAGCTTCCTAGCTAAAAGCCTGCTGCAATGCTCTCCCTTGCTGAAGTTTTGACTTGTCCCCAGGTCAGTTGTGGAGAGTTCCTGAATTGAAATTGTGTGAGAACAGTAGAACAAGAATATAGAATTGATAGAGTCCAGGTTACCCTGGTTTTCCCCTATGAGTTCGTGTTTGCATGGTGCCAGTTGCCTAGTTTTCACTAGCAAACAAATTATTTTTTATGTTTTTTTTACTTTTGTTTTTCTTTTTTTTTTGTACACAATTTTGTTTTTCTTTTTTTCTTATATATATAGATATTTTTTTATTTTTTATTCATTTTCCCAACTGGAAGATAGCTGAGCCATAATTTCCAGTGTTGTTTCCTCTACCAGCTGCTTCATGAATGCTTCCTTACTGATAGGCCTATTATAAACTTTGAGCCTATGTCCATTTACGACAAATGAGGTGGAGTCCTGGTCAATTGTCTTGATCTTTACTGCTCCATTATCAAATATTTTTTCAATTTCATATGGACCGAGCCAGTGTGTCGTAAACTTTGTTTTGAAGCCTTTGAATTTGGAGTCAAAAAGTAAGGCCCAGTCTCCCTTGTGAAATGTCTTTGTTTTGATGTATCTGTCGTGCCACTTCATTCTTTGTTGTTGCACCAATGTAGTATGTTCTATAGCTTGTTGACGATGCTCATCCAATTGGTTCAATTCCATGATCCTCTGTTGTTGTGCTTCGGTCAGGTCTAATCCCAATTCAGATGCTAGTATATATGTTTGTATCTGAAATTATATAGGCAATAAGGCTTCTTTCCCATAGACCAACTGGTATGGACTAAAACCAGTTGTGTTCTTCCATGTGATTTTGTAGGCCCATAGTGCATCCTTTAACTTTTCAGACCAATCTCTTATGTTCAGCTGTACTGTTTTAGTCATGATATTTTCGAGGACTTTATTTTTGGATTCTACCTGACCATTTGCTTGAGGGTGATATGGTGTAGACTTCCTGTGTTTAATTTCGTATTTCTCTATCAGATCCCGTACTAGCTTTGATGTAAATTGTGTTCCTTGATCTGTTACAATCTGTCTAGGTACTCCATATCTTACAAAAATTTCTTCAAAGAGGAAGGTGACTACCCTATCTTCTGTTGCTCTGCTCACTGCTTTGGCTTTTTCCCATTTGGTTACATAGTCCGTGCATACTAGAATGTACCTTTTTCCATTTGATGGTGGATTAATAGGTCCAACAAAATCAAGTGCCCACTACTCAAATGGCTCAATGAGGACCTGTGGCTTGAGCGGAATCTCATCTGATATGATTGGTCTCCATGTTCTTTGGCAACTGTCACATTGCTTGACATATGCCTTAGAATCTCTGAAGACAGACGGCCAGTAATAGCCCAATTGCAGCACCTTATATGCTGTTCGTTTGTCTGCAAAATGACCACCACATGGTTCATCATGACATGCTCTGAGAATGTCTAATATTTCATCTTCACGCACACATTTTCTAATCATTAGATTTGAACCAGTATAAAATAAATCACCATTCACCCAGCTATACCTAGAACTTTCTCTAACAATTTTCTTTCTTTGCTTGCTAGTGAATTGGGTTGGAAATTTTCCAGATGACAAATAATTTGCAATATCTACAAACCAAGGTGTTTTCACTGTTATAGCAAATAGACGTTCATCTGGAAATTTGTCTATAACTGGATTTGGGTCGTCAGGTGATTGTATGTGGGACAGAAAGTCAGCCACTTGATTTTCTTTGCCTGGCCGGTCTTGTATTGTGATATTAAATTCTTGCAATAACAGGAGCCATCTTGTGATTCTTCCATTGGTAATGGGTATATTCATCAAGTATTTGGTTGTTGAATGATCTGTGTGAATGAAAACTTGATATCCTGTTATATAATTCCTGAATTTATTTACCGCATGTATGATGGCTAACATTTCTTTTTCTGTGACTGTGTAGTTCAATTCTACAGGTGTTAGATTCTTACTTATAAAGTATATTGCATAATTGAACAAGTTTTCTTTCTGTCGAAGAGAGGCACCTATCGCAGTATTTGATGTGTTAGTGGAAATATGAAATGGCAAAAACCAGTTTGGCCCATGAAGTATGGATGCCACTGACAATTTGTCTTTTAGAATTTGAAAAGCATTTTGACAGCTATTTGTCCATTGAAATTAAACATCTCGTGCTAATAGTTTGAACAGAGGTTGAGCTATTTTACTAAAGTTTTCAATGAATCATCTATAATAGCCCGCATAGCCCAAGAAACTTCTTACCTCCTTTTGTGTTCTAGGTGGCATCAGGTTAACTAGGACTTGGATTTTGGCTGGATCCACCTTAATTCCTGAAGCGGAAATATGGTGTCCCAAAACTATACCCTCTGTCAACATCATATATCATTTTTTGTTACTTAATGACAGATTTGTTTCTATACATCTTTTCAATACTTTCTAAATATTGTTGAGGCAATCATCATATGTATTTCCATAAACTATGAAGTCATCCATATAAACCTCTACACATTCATGGACTAGATCAGCAAATATCGCAAGCACTGCTCTTTGAAAAGTTGTAGGTCATTGCATAAACCAAATGGCAAAACATTATATGCATAGGTTCCCCATGGGCAAGTAAATGTTGTCTTGTCTTGGTCTTCGATTGCTATTCTAGTCTGGTTGTACCCGCTAAACCCATCCAAAAAAGAGAAGTATTTCTTTCCAGCCAGAGATTCTAACACCTGGTCAATGAATGGTAGAGGAAAATGATATTTTAATGTAGCTTTGTTTAACTCCCGATAGTCTACACATACCCTCCACTTTCCATTTTTCTTTGGTACAATAACTAGTGGAGAAACCCATTGACTATCTGAAATAGGATAGATGAATCCAACATTTAACAGTTTTTGCAGTTCCTCCTTCACTATTTCTTTCATCATAGGATTCATTCGTCTTTGAGGTTGTCTTACAGGTTTAAGTTTATCATCTGTATAGATGTGTTGGATACATGTGCTAGGATGGATTCCTTGCATATCAGTATAATCCCAGGCAAATGCTTTTGAGAATTTTTGTAGTAATGCAATTACCTCTTGTTCTTGTTTTGATTGCAACTGGTTCCCAATATTTAAATGTTTTCCAGGATATACCTCAATTGTTTTTATTGTTGGATTGGGAATTGTGTTTATAGGAAAGATATCTATAAAAGAATTTCACAAGGTTTGAATAGTACAAGTTTCCTGGAAACACTGATTCAAAAGGTTATTTGTAGCTTCATATTGAACTTCTCTAGCTACTCTGAAATACTTGGTTCCGAAATGAAAAGATCCATTAAGTCTTCATTCTCTTCCTCTTCTCTAAAATCAAAGAATTGATTTATACTCAAAACTGATTTAGTTTGTTGTTTTTCTTGAGTTTCAACTACTGATTCTAAAGAAGTTGATTGTGCAGGTGAATAAAGAGTAATATGTTTCCTCTCATCTCCATGTGAAATAATCATACTTCCTGATCTGCATCCTATAAAGGCATCAACGGTAGCTAACCATGGTCTGCCTAAGATTAGAGGATGTTTCCAGATTTGTTTTTGGTTGCAGGATAAGGAAGTCAACATGATATTTCCATGAATCCAAAGAGACTATGATATCTTCTAATTTAGATCTGTCTGCTAGTTCTAAGATTGTAGAAGTTGATCTAATGTCGTTTAATTGCAGAGTTTTCATTGTCTCCATTGTCATTGCATTTATAATTGCTCCCAATTCTATTAATGTATTTGGTACTGAGAAATTATTTATTGATATAGTAACCATAGGGATACCAAGATCAAGATATTTTTCTACAGTAGTTTGTGTAGACATGAGGCTTGCTAGCTTACCAATGACTTGGATTGTAGTGGGATCCTTTCTTTTTTTCCCTGATTTCTTGATACATAATTCCTTTATTATTTTAGCATACATTAGTATTTCTTTAATTGCTTTCAACAAAGGAATTTTTACATAAGAATTATTTAATTCATCTAAAATATCAAATTCAGGAAGGGTTATTTCTTTTGGTTGTTCCACTAACCTTTCAGGATAAGGTGGTGTTTGAGTTGTAATTGATTTTCCTTTCTGAACTTGTATTTCAGTTTGTGCTGCTTCAGGTGATTCTCCTTGTTTAGTTGGTTCTTCTACAATTGGTGGAGAATCCTTTTTAAGTACTTTTCCAGACCTTAAATGGACATCATTTACAGGAAGAATAGAGTAAGTCGGAAAATATGTTGCTTCCTCTACAGTGTACGCAGATTTGTCCACTTTGTTATGCGGATTTGCCACTGGTTGGGCTGGTAATTGAGTTGGTCTGGGTTGGTTTGATGGTAACTGTAACTGTTGTGGTTGTGTCAACTATGGTGGTGGATTCTGCTGTTGGAATGGAATGGATGGAGGATATGCAGAATTTTGTTGCGGAAATGGCATGGATGGTGGATATGGTGGGTATGAAAATGGCTGTTGGTATTGTTGTTGGTAATGTTGTTGATACTATTGAGGTGGTTGGTTTCCATAACCATATCCTCTCCAACCTTGTGCAGCTTTTTGTGGATATTGTTGTGGAGGCCAAGCTTGCCATGGCATTGGAGGAGTCCAAATATTTTATGGTGGATAGAGGTAATTTTGATGAGGGAATTGTTGTGGAGTTTGCTGAGGCATCCTAGGTTTCCATGGTCTTCAAGGTGATACATAATAAAAACCTTCTATTCCTGGCACTTCTTCCATTGAATTCATTTGTAGTTCTTTCAATTTTAGACAATTTTCTGTGGAATGATTTTCTGTACACAGACCACATACCTGGATACTATCCAAAGGGCATTCTCTCAATGGATGCTTCTTTGCTAAGGCTTGTTCTTGTTCTTCCTTCTTCTTGTTTGCCTTAAGAACATCCACTTGTGTTCCTAATGTACTTAAGAGGTATGTTTTGAAGTTTTCCAATAAACTTCCTATTTCAGCTCTTGTGATCCCTCCTGCAGCTGACTTTTCTGCTTTTGAGCTTACTTCTCGTTTCCCAGTTTTTGATCTTCCTCTAGAATACTTTTGATATAACTCAATAATTTCTTCGAATGGAAAATTTGAAATGTCTCCTTTACCCATTACATTCAAAATGTCAAGGTATTCATCCCTTACACCTTTGATAAAGATTGTTCGAATGGTATCTTGATTTAAAGAGTGTTGTTTAGATTTTTGCAGATTATATGCAAATATTTCCAAATATTCCTCTAAACTTTCATCTTCTTGTTGTGTCATTCTAAAAACATCTTCCTTGGAATCTCTAGATCTACAATAAGCTTGATATTTTTTAAGGAAGACTTTTCTCATGTCATCCCAAGAATTTATTGTTTGTTCTCCTAAACCCATGAACCATTTTAAGGTTGTTGCTTTCAATGTTGCAGGAAAAAGACGAAGTTTATGGATGTCATCAGTATACCCATATGTTCTACATAAAATATCAAATTCAAAAATAAAAGCATCGGGATCCTCTGTGGACATTCCATAGAAATTTGGCAATACAGAAGGTGGAATATTTTTCATTTTCACTTCTTCTCCTAATATTGCACTTGTGTCTACTATTGGAAAGCCAGAGGTAGCCTCATGATCACTATCTTCTTGTATTTTCCGATCATTCTCCATCTTCCTATCATGTTCTTGTTTTGCCTCGTCCTCTCTTTTCCAACTCCATTCTCTTTTTTGTCTTTCATACTCGATTCGTTGTTCAGGAGTGAGGATAGTAGATCCATGTCCTTCTTCCGCCATTGACTTAGTTGTTTCAATTTTGGGTGAAAATTCAGGTTGTTCAAAATCAGGTTGACTTATAGATGGAAAAATAGGTGGTTTTCCTTTGATAATTTCTTTTTTTTTTCCTGAAGTTGATGGTTGTTTTTATTTTGCTTCCCAAGCTAGCAAAGTTTTCCTTTCAATCAAAGTTAATCTTTGGCCAGTTCTTTGTTTTTCTACCAATTCCTCAATTATTGGATTACCAGTAACTGGTGTGTGTGATGATCTTATCTCTACATGTGGGGGGTTTTTAATAAATCTACCTTGAGGATCTCTAAATCTAGGCATAAAGAAACATAATTAAAGAAAGGAAATGTAACTAAGGTTTTTGTTTGTTTTGGATTTTATCTCTCTATTGACTATGTCGATATTTGCCTCCCCAGCAACGACGCCAAAATGTTGAGCTAATATCTGTACCTAACCTAACACAATTACTTATTATCAATCCGAGTTGTTTATGCTTTGAGGCAAGTTCACTATGTGTGAATATCAGATATAATCAAACCTTGAAAGACAATGTATTCAAAAGCAATACATCCTACAACTCTAACTCAACTTGTTTACAGTAGAGGAAAAATATTGAGATGGTTCTTGACTCAAGAAGTCCACCTTTGCCTCAACTATTACTTAATGAATCAGAGATTAAAATCAAGAACTTGAGATGTATAAATTGTTAATGAAAGAAGCCCTTAACTTGAGAGACACATAAAGTATTTCATCATAAGTTATTCATCTCAATACTCAAAATCATAATAAAAACCACTTGCATGCAAATCAAAGAAACTAGTTGTAATTCATCATTTTAGCAGAAGAGATGATCAACTTGAACACTTGTGTTTCTTCAACTCAATAAAGTGATGAATAAGCTAATAACTAAAGCAATAAATTACCATTCATGAACCATAAAGAAATCTGAAATAAAGCTTTGAAAAACCAGTTCTACACTAAACAGATTACAAGAAATAAAACTAGTTAACAATGAAGTGTACTTAGCTTGGAATGGGGGCCCTCCACCCTTGCCTTGCACACTTGAGAAGTGATATCAGAAGCTAAAATAAATTACACATCCATAGCATTGAGCAGCAAAATAATAATAGCACAAGTCTTCAAATTAATTCCTCAATCCAAAAGTATCACAGCATAAAAGTATAATAAGTCAGTACATGAGCCATCAAAGTTGTGGCTCTTAAATAAGGAGTCTCATGAAACAAATTGATCTACATTCACTATAACAAACCCATCTACTATAATCCATATATTCAAGTCGAATTCACTATCCTCATCCCAGGAAATATGACTAATCCCATGGAATCTCAAAACTGCCTTATTTAGATGGGATTTCTGGATGACTAGTCATGATTGACTAGCTCCAAATGGGCCTAATAAAGCTTGTTCTGTTGGAACCAAGCATAGGTGGCTTAGTCCTAGTTCCAAATATTTCCATTCATGTATTCAGTTCGTGCCCAAGTGTCCTGCAACCACATCAACCATAGAGTGATTATGGGAATTTCTGAAATTGCCAAATTTGCACTTAAAATCAAACTTTTATAAAAACTTTAGAAATTGACAAATTAAAGCTAAATACATGAATGGATCTCAAATATACATCAAAATGGAATGAATGAAGTGAAAATGGATGATAAATAGATGGTTAAGTAAGTTTCTTAGAGCAAAATAAGACCAAAACTAAGGCCCAACAATACATTTTCATAAACTAGAAAAGCATGAATGAATTGCCTATATTGTGCATGAAGAGTGTTGTTGAAGGGAATGAAAGCATGAGTGATATCTTATTGAATAAATGGAGATGGAAAAAGATGACAATGAAACATACCTTGCAACATTAACCAACTACTGAATTAAAGACAACAAACTCCAAAGCTCATACAAGAACTAGAAATCTATGTTTTTGGGGTTGTTGAAGGGTCCCTTTTTTCAAGTTATGGTCCCAGAGGGAGGAAGTGAGGCTGAGACACCTACTGACAACCCTGCGGTGGTGTTTTTTCTCCTTTCTAACCTACTACTTGAAAGAAGGAACAAATGGAAGCAAACTATGACACAACCAATCTAATCTATACTGCTTGTAATGGTAATGCATCTACTAAGAAAATTAACAATTAAGCTATGAATCTACACTAGCATACATATAAAATAAATAGGAGCCTTGGCTTCTAGGGTTGGGCCCTAACCCAAGAGCTTCAGCCCTCTAAGTCAAGTAAGTGCCGGCTCAAAACAAAATTCAATCTTATTACCGAAACAACATGTTACATCAAAAGAAGTTTCACAAGTCTTCCAACTCGAAAATAGAGTAGAGTTTTAAAATGAAAATATGAATCCTATTGAGTTCCTAAGCCTCTCTACTTAAACATCTCAAGTCTCCAATCACTTCCTTAAACTTAGGAAGGCTCGGCTCCCAAACTCGAGATTAACTGGTGATTTGTCTTTCACTTTCTCAGTTGCCTTTTATTTCTCATGATTTCGCAGTTTTCACTCTGAGATGATGGAGGAATATTCGAATGAAGGGGTACCGAATGAGGAAGATTTACCTCCTATAATCCCTGTTCCTTATCCCGCTTGAGTTTTGACCTTGGTCTTTTCCAAAATTCCTTGCTTTTATCCTTTAATCCTACATTAAATGCACATTAGACCACAAAGAAAAACATCCAACTTGAACTCATCTCATAAACAAAATATAATCAAAAGTATGCAATAAGTTATGAGAATAGTTGGTTTGATTAAGCTAGGAAGTGAATTAAGGCCCATATAATTACCCAATGATGAGGCTCATCATCAACTCCCTACTGAAGGTGTTACTCATCCTCTGAGCAGCTTAGCCAATATACATATCCTTCATTGCTCTAGTAGCCTCTCTAAAGTCCCATGCCTCCGCTGTGGTCTCCTATTCTTGTTCATAGAAGCCTACTTTCGTTTCTACCTATTCCCAGTGCCTATTTTATTCTTCTTCTTTTCTCCCTTCTAGAATCCCTAAGAGTAGTGGTGGAATGAGTTTTAGGCCTATCCAATTGACCTTCAACCTTTTCATATATTTCTTATACATAGGTGTCCTATTGAGTGCCTCTCTCAACCTTTGAGGGGAGTGATATCCTCGCATCTTTAAGCTGTATGGTAGTGGGTTCCATCTGCTTAAGCAAGAATGTATATTATCATATCATAGCAGCCTAAACATGTTCTCAAAATGTCAAATCGCTTCCTCTTGGGCAGCAAGATATCTAGGTGCTAGCTGAGGATCATTTGCAATCAAAATATGGGTATTGATGAGGTCCATGGGATTTGATTGTTGAACTCTAAGAAAAATAGGTTTAGCTTGCTCTCTTGCCAATATCCTTTCAATCATTGTAGCTCTTGACTCCTCATGGTTCATCCATGATGCCAAATCCATTAATTGTAGATCTCCTAGCTTGGCATTAATGTTATAGACATCGTTGGGCACTTCAAACCCAATCACAAATGTCCATAAACTGAGGGATCTTAGGTCCCTAAGAGGGTTTCTTCACTGCCTAAAGGAACAAGGTCAACTGATTACATCATCTCCCAGAACTTCTCCACTAAAAACTGCTCATAAATGGTCAAAACTAGACCATACTGAAAGCTCCATGCAGAGGGTGCGATGCATATCACCTTCCCAATGTACAAGGTGCAATGCATACTATTTTCCTCCTCTCTAGGGTACGATGGTCGGGAATGGACAAATGGCAGGAACCAAAATGCGAGGTGGAAGATCATGGAATCTTCCAGAAGCTTCCCCTCACACACTTGCCACTCCATTTTCGACCATGGATGAGTAAGATATCTTCATTCTCCAAGTGGAAGTAAGAACTATCAGAGAGAAGACACTAATCATGATCCCAAAAGATGACTCACCTCTCTATAATCATTTATATTTGGATCCCTCATTACAGAGATCCAGAGGCTGGAATTTTGTAACTTATAGAGAAGTGTTGTTGGTATTCCACTGTACATTCACAGTGTTGGGTGATTTTGCTTTGTTTGACGTGAAAGAAGGGCTTCTTAGCTGGAGGACGATGCTGGGTCAGAGTTGCTCATGGTTGTAATCCTCTTGCTACTTTTTATCTGAATAATGCTATTCTTGTTTCCTTCCATATCCTGGTGAACTTGTTTATATATGCTTGTATATGGTTAATGTACATCTAATCCTACATTATTTATGAATTTAGATCCTTGTTTCTTGCATAGTAGTATGTTGCTGTGATTCTACTGGTCCTTTTCAAGCTGAGAAGACAAAGAGCAAGCAGCAAAACTCTATCGAGAAGGAGAGGGAATCGAGCGTAAGACTCAGGTTGGCCCTCTTGGTTCTCCTCTCATCTATTTTCATAAAAGGAATCAATAGTAGACTTGTATTGTTTGTTTCTAAGATAGCCACCCATCTTAGTGGGAATAGCAGCATCCGTGTGGACACTATTCCCATATAACAAAATGGCGACTCCGCTAGGGAGCGACTAGATTACTTGTTAGGCTATCTATCCTTGTTTCTTTCATAAACATACAGACGAAGCTTGAAGTCAAGCCAGCTAGCCTTTGAACTGCATTTGTCACACAAATGCAAAGTAGATCAATGTTGCTTCAATCAATCTTTGGGTTTTTGTTTATAAATTAAACAATATATCTGCAAGCAATCTAATTTCACTAAGTAGTGGCTTCAGTAACCTCTTAAATCACCCCTGTGTTTTCACATACATTGATCTGTACTTATTCAGCTTAAACCCCTGAACTAAACTGCAAATTGTGAGTGAAGTCTCGTTCAAAGTCTCACACTGTAACCATCGCACCCTACCTTCAAGGCAGCCTGTATGCATCGTACATCCTGAATGGAGTAATTGTGCTGCATGCTGAGTTCACTCTGTAACAGGCGCGATGGTTAGGGAGGATTGATTCTACCCTCCGACTGTGGATTTTTCTCACTGTTTTTAGTCTTATTCAAGAGTTTTTGTTGTCTGTAATCAGTGTGCTTCTCTGAATACCCTCTTCTCTAGCATTATTCCGCCTCCTTAGTGCAAAGAACTATAAACATTTTCTATGTATTGTGCGTCATTTTAGTTCTCTTTTGCAAAAAATAACATAGTCGAACTGTCGTCACTAGATCTGAATGTGTTATAGCTATCATTTTCAGTTTTAGAAAGCAATCCCATTGTTTTAGATAGTTGATTATACGGTTATTATTGCATAAGACTTGATTTACTAGTTTTATTGTGTCGAAAAGCAATTTCCATTTCAAAATCGCAAAGTGTCTCTCTTGTTTTCACTTCGTTTTGAAAAAGAATTTTGTTGAGTACAATTGCTTTAAAAGTAATTCATTTTTGCACATAGTTTTCTTAGTGTCATTCACACATTAAGAGAGCTGAAAACCAATACATGCATGTGCATTTTCATCTTGAATGCTTGGCTTGATTTAGGATTGTGCATATTAGCGTGTGCTCTGTGCTCTGTGAAGAAAAGATGCTTGACTTTCTTCACCTTAGTAGTTAGGATTTTCATTGTTGAAAGATGATAAAACGTCTACTTATCATCTTAGACTACATTTAGGAATTTTACATACATCAAGTGGTGAACCTGAAACTGCTAAGCAAGATCAACTTAAAATAAATCTCAATGAATCTAACAACGCTTTGGAACTTAACGCAACATCTAGAGGTCTAGGCTAGAGATGTATTTCGACGTCGTAAAGGCTGGTAACTGTTGCTTTCAGTGCTACTTGGGTGATTCCTCCACTCAGAGACGATAAGTGCCAGTATGAACTTGCGCTCCCATGTACCATCGTGTATATATTGGGAGACCACTATAGGCTGCATCCTTTACCCTTAGGAAGCCGTGTCTACCACCCCATCAATCGTAATGCACCGAACATAGCATTCGGGAAGACTGAATGCCATATCGTAAAAATTATTCTGCATTTTTAAGATTGGTTTGGTAATCCTCTCTGCCTAGATCTAATGAGAAGTCCATTTTTCTCCTTTTCAGACTCCTTAAAGGAAAAGGTCCTCTGAGCGCTTGTCACTTCAAGCTCAATAAAAATTGAAGGTGACTAGAGTCATCTTTTGTTTTTTCTCGAATCTTTAAAATTCAAAAAAGAAGTTGTGTCCAAGCATATAAAAATTTATTTTAAATCGGAATAACATCACAAATTTCTCCGTTGATCTTCAGGTTGAGAAAATGGAGTCTACCAACCAAGGGTTTCCCTGTGAAGTAAATCCTAGTCCCTTCCAATCTTGGGGAGATGTTGGTCCACCCCATATTGCCACTTTGTCACTTCCAAGATTGACAATTGCTTTGCCAGTCTCGCTCTTCTCTACCTATGTCGTTCAAAATCCCACAATTCCTGAACAGTCCAACCAGCAACTAGACGACACTAGAGTTTCTTCCCAACCTTCTACTTCATCTAATTCTCCTTCTCCTCCTTCCTCTTCGCTCGACAAAGCTGATAAAGATAAAAGTCAAGTAACTGAGTAGAAGGAGAAGAAAAAAGAGAAAAAGGAAAAGAAGAAAAAGGAACCAAAATCGAAAGGGAGCAACCAAGTATCGTTTAGTGAAAATCCACACACTGCATAGTCAAAACCTAAATCTCCTTGCGTCATTTGAAATGGAGACCATTTTCATCAAGAAGGAATCCTAGACTTCCTTGTAAGTTGTGTGAAGGCAATCACGCTGTCCACCGTTGTCCCTTCCTTGAAGAGGCTAAAAGAGTTTTAGATAATCGTCCGGTTTCACCGTTATGACTTCCTCCTGGATATCAAAAACTCTTGCTGAGTCCTCCACTGGTTGAAAATCCGGCTGGCCCATCCTTGTGGTTAGCCAAAGCACCTATCATTGAAAATGAACCTTCAAAATCCATACCAGACGAAAGTCAAAGGGTCAATACGGCAGTTGATTTGGTATTTCCTTCAGAGTGTTCATCTTCGAACGATACCATCACTGAAGAGAAAGAGAACGACACTGTTCAAATTATTTTCATCAACACTGACTCTGATGCGCTTGGGGCAGTCCTCCCGTTCCTTTACCGTAGGAAGGAAGTTCATCAGTGTCCTACCCGACTGTCTATTCGGTCCCACCACCAAGCAACCTAGTGGTTTCCTTTGACTGGAATCTACTAGGCAGACCCCATTTACCAGCCAGTGTACCATTCAAAATTATTCTACAAGCTTACAGAATGGTCATGTTCGGTACCATCATTGATGAAGGGGATTCTGTGAGTGTCCTTTCCTCAATTGCTTGGAAAGCGCTTGGTTTGCCATCTCTTTTGCCTGAAATGAGAAATCTAACAGGCTTCGACAAGGGAACCAGTTGACCTTTAGGGATCCTTCCAAATATGCCCATTACTTTGAGCAGGAAAACTATTCACATGAACATTATGGTAGTTCAAGGACATTTATATTACAATCTACTCCTTGGACGTGACTATATTTATTGCATGGGATCCGTTTTCTCCTCACTCTTTAGAGTAATGTTTTTTCCGCACGAAGGCAGAATGGTCAAGCTCATAGACCAAATGTCATTCCCTAGTTCACACGTCACAAATATTCAAATGCCATCCATGAATTCTCTTTTCACACAAGAAATGTCTCATCGGTCTCCAGTCCATCCACCTGATGACCGCGAGTGATTCAGGAAGATGTGACTGAAACCCAGGGGGCATGCACCCTGGTCTGCTTTGGCAGGAAAACCTTGGGTATAGGGTTGATTTCCACGAGGGATATATGACTAGTTTGGCGAACCCATCCTCACAGGAAAATTGGAACAGACTGGAATAAGATACCTTCGTTAAGGTTATGCTTAGTGACTCCACTCCCCTTTGTCTGTTTCAATAGACATCGCCGAGAAATAATTTTATTTTCTACTCTTATAGAACTTTCTTGGTAGCCTGGAAATTTTTCGTTATACTTGGGGCATGCAAATCTTTCCGCATGCAAGTGAAGAGAAGCTATTTATTTTTTAAATTTGTAGGACCTCTAACCCTTTAAACCCGTAAGGCTAGTCATCTCCTAACTTGCATAAAGAAAGGATCTGTGGCAAAGCTTTAGAGATGTAAGCCACTTCAAAATAACATCTCGAATAAGACATTTCTATCATACGACTGGCGAGCAATGTTGTCACAGAGTTCAAGCCTATCAAAAAATAAACTCTCCATGAGAAATTTTAGCGCATAGTTCATGCTCGTTAAAAAATAAAAATAAGTCATGAGTAAGTGTTTCTCCCCGCGTTTAAGCTTGTTAAAAAATGAACGGGTAAATAAACATTGTGAATGCCTTATCGACAGCTTTTGAGCCTTGGTCGTGTTCTCACCATCACCTCCACTCTATTTTTAGCCGATTGTTCACCCCCATATGATTTTTTACCCCTTCGAGGAACATCTGTGAAGAGTGATTCTGCTAGCCATCCTTGTAACACTACCATGATTGGAAAATTCCAAATCTTACCTGGAATCAGCTGCAACCCGAAACCATCACTCGTTCCTCGAAAATGAGTCTTCTTTAATCTCTTTTCACCTGACTCATAAAATATGAAACTATTGCCGAGCGATTGGCCTCTCCAGCTTGTTGAAAGGCATTGGAAGTGCTATCCCTCCTCTAGATTTTAATCTTTTTGGACCTGGGGGATTATTACACAAAAGGATCGAGCACTTGTCTTGTTCGGCTCGTTAAAACTATCGAAAATTCATCCATTTTGTATTATTTTACGTTTTTTCGGACTTAAGGGATTATACAATGAAAAATAACCTTTGGAGTCTTCTTTCCGTTTTCTTTCAGACTCTCTAAAATTGAAAGAGGTCGAGTTATCTTTGTCGTTAAACTTGTTAAAACTAATAGCAACAAAATCATCCAACAGGATGAGAACGAGTTTCATTTTTGCAAGGCTCGCTAAAATATAGCGACAGGTTCGCCCAAAGGGCAGATTATAGGACAAGCATATGTTATCCTCCTCACGCTTGACAAAATTAAATAGGTATTGGTCAGGAATGACTAGGGAAAATTGGGAAGAAAACAAGAAGAAACTTTATTGGTAGCAAGTCGCTCTTGAACATGACACTTTCCTTCTGCATCCATGCAAGGTTGGGTTGTTTCGTTCACTGGTCTTCACCATTGGTCCGTCACACCACCATCTCTGGGGTTAACACTACCAATCCATCGTCAATGTTGTCGATATGTTCAAGAGAAGTCATTCAGACAATTCACCTCAGTCTCACCCACTGTAATATATTCATGCTTCATTCCTTCATGACCGCCATCTTGAACCCCATATCGTCAGTTTGTTTTCACCTCCAAAATCATTTACTTCGTTCTGTGTCGTTGATGTGGGATTCATTAAGGCCCTCCTACGACAGGTCGCTTCTTGTCGACATTAGCTCATTATCCAAGAAGTTGACTTAGGAACAACCCTTTCAGTACTTTGAAGCTTACATGCCTCAATGGCAAGTTTCTCACTTTCAACAACAGGTTTACATCAATGGCCTTCGACCGAGAGATTTTGCGTGGTGTTTGATGCCAAGTTCCTTTTTCACACCATGTAAATTGTACTATAGTACCTTGAGGGTCATTGTGATTATTGATGATTCCTCTCGCACCTATTAATAGCTTACATCATTGGCTGGTAATCAAGCGATGTCTTTCCATGTTCGAATCCAAAACATTCTTCACATGGATCGACTTGTACTCCACGTGAAGATTGGCCGAGTTTGAAGACCCCGGATCTAGTTTCATCCATCTAGGCTGCGATATATTCAATAATATAAAAACATCTAGTGTACATCATTTTCGAACAGATGATCATCCAAATCAAAGGATGATGTGTCCATATCATCAGTCTGTCACACAGACGATCGTCTGTCCTATGTACATGAAAATGAGTTTATAAAGATGAGCATGGAAATGTCGGCCTCAGCTAGATCATGAAAATATGTTCTCAAATAATGTATTGTATTGTATCTTATTACAGGTCGCCTCCCAGCTCAGAGAAACTTCTGATCCTCATAGTAAAGCATTTCACCCGACATCAAAAACCATTAACGACCTCATGCTTTAGGGGGCAACTGTTATAGACATTTTCGGGCACTTCAACCCCAATCACAAATGTCCATAAACTAAGGGCTCTTAAGTCCCTAAAAGGGTTACTTCACTGCCTAAAGGAATAAGGTAAACTGATTACATCATCTCCCAGAACTTCTCCACTGAAATCTTCTCATAAATGGTCAAAACTAGACCATACTGAAAGCTCCATGCAGAGGGTGCGATGCATATCACCTTCCCAATGTATAGGGTGTGATGCATACTATTTTGCTCCTCTGTAGGGTGTGATGGTCGAGAATGGACAAATGGTAGGGACCAAAATGTGAGGTGGAAGATCATGGAATCTTCCAGAAGCTTCCCCTCTGACACTTGCCACTCCATTTTTGACCAGGGATGAGTAAGAGATATTCATTCTCCAAGTGGAAGCAAGAACTATCAGAGAGAAGACACTAATCAAGATCCCAAAAGATGACTCACATCTCTGTAATCATCTATATATGGATCACTCATCACAGAGATCGAGAGGCTAGAATTTTGTAACTTATAGAGAAGTGTTGTTAGTATTCTGGTGTACATTCATAGTCTTGGGTGATTTTGCTTTGTTTGAGGTGAAAGAAGGGCTTCTTAGCTAGAGGATGATGCTAGGTTAGAAATGCTCGTGGTCGTAATCCTCTTGCTACCTTTTATCTGAATAAATCTTTTCTTGTTTCCTTCCATATCCTGGTGTACTTGTTTATATATGCTTGTATATGGTTCATGTACACCTGATCCTACATTATTTATAAATTTAGATCCTTGTTTCTTTCATAGTAGTATGTTGTTGTGATTCTACAGGTCCTTTTGAAGCTGAGCAGGCAAAGAGTGAGCAGCAAAACTCTACCATGAAGGAGAGGGAATTGAGCGCAAGACTCAGGTTGGCCCTCTTGGTTCTCCTCTCATCTATTTTAATAAAAGGAATCAATAGTAGACTTTGATTGTTTGTTTCTAAGATATCCACCCATATTAGTGGGAATAGCACCATCCGTGTGGACACTATTCTGATATAACAATTAGGGTCCCAAACATTCATGTATGTGAGGGCCATGTTGTGCAAATAAAACTCAACCATTTTGGCCCTATCCTCTAATGTACTTTGATCACAAAGATCAATAAACTGCTTGATGTCCTGAAAAGGCATGGTTCCCCTTTATGCTAGTGTATTAATCTGAAACTGCAGCCATTGTTCTTTAAGGTAGAGAGCATAGGATTTAGCTAGCATCCTACACTAGATTGCCTCCAAGGAGAGGCTGGCCATATATGCTAATTGGTTCTCTCCTTCCTGCAGTTGTCCGCTCAACCATGCATTTTTTTTCAACAAATTCTTTCTGATTATAGCTTCTCTATCCCTTAAGCCACTTAGATCTCTTCCCATTTCTTTGAGTTTCTCTTCCATGTGCCCAATGTCTTCCACCCGCTTTGATTTAGCGATCTGCATCCATTGGTGAGCTCTGGCCCTCTCCTTCTCAAGCTTGAAGAAGAGTGGGATGGTAAATTTTTGAGGTATGACCCTGTGTCCTTTAATAAATCAGTAATAGGAGTCCAATTTAGGTTGGGTGCTAGGTTCCTTTGTCTCTCAGTCCTCCTCTTTAGCTTCTTGCTTCTCCCCTACCTTTCTTTCCAATTTTTGTGCCTCCTATAGATTCAGCAGAGTATCCTGTAGGAATGTTTTTGCTTCCTGTACATTTTGTTGTGGATCTTGTAGGATTGCCTTACCCTTTGAGGAAGTTGATCTAGTAGTATGCCTCCTTACATAGTTGATAGGGGACTTATGGGAAGGCATTTTGTCTTCTTGTGTAGAGGAAACTTCAACCTCAATAGGAATTTTGGTTGATGTTTATGGCTTCCCCAGTGTTATTCTTGTGCTATTTCTTGTCCTGAAATATAGTGGTGTCTCCCTCTACATTTTTCCTTGTTTGCTTGATTGGGGTGCTAAGAGCAGTGAGGGCAGCTTCTACCTCTTTCTTAGTGGCCTCTAGAGACAACCTAGGTGACTCCTCCTTGTGTTTTTTCCCTTCTATTCTATTTCCTTCTTCCTGTCTCTCTTTCCCGTCCTTTGCTTCTTGTATATCTTTATCATCTCTACCAGTTTCCTCCTTAATTTCCTCCTCTGATTCTCCATCAACCTCCTATTCTCCCTCTTCTTCTTCATCTTCATCATGTTCCTCTATTTCATCTCCTTCTTCACCCATCTCATCCTCATCTCCTTTTGTATATTCCTCCTTTTGTTTTACTTTCTCTTCACTAACAATAGGACTAACATCATAAGTGAGAGCTTTGATGTCACCCTATGCTGGCATGTCTCTGAAAATTGACCATGTTATAGGAGTTCTGAGGTTTTGGAGGGAATCTTCAATGAGGATCCTAATAAACCCATGGTGAGCTAATTGTTGGGAATTCCCCTCCTTCATTTTGATGCTTGATTCTATGAGTGATTGAAGCAAGAAATATGGTATGATGAGCCTTTGGTGAGGGGGTGTTTCTACTCCAAATCTTAATTCTTCAAGGATCCTGAAATGATAGCCATAGACAACACTATATTTACCCTTACATGAGATGTATTTTATTAGTTGGTAGCCTACCTCACTCCATGGATATGGCATACTTTCCCTCCTACATTTTTGTACTCACTGGCTTCTTCACTTTCTATTTTTTTTTTTCTTTTGGCAACTTGGCTATCTCCTTTGTCTTCTTTTATCCATGGGATTCCTAGGGGAGGTGTGGTGACCTTGCTGATGAGCTCAGGGGTGCGATCTATAGTGAGGCCCCTTATTACAACAATGGCATTCCAGTGTGTGGAGTGAGGGAAAGAGAAAATTATTGAGCCACCTCATCATCATACACTCTGAATTTTTCGAAAAACCCTATCTAGTTATGTCTTGTAAATATTTCAAGCACTTGGGGGTGTTGTTGGATTCTCACAGTGTTTGTGGGCTCTCTCCTATTAAACACTCCTGTAATCTTGCTAGTGAAGCTTGAGGAGAAAATGAGACGGTTGAAACAAATCTTCAAATATAGGAGCAAAATAGAGTTGACTATGTATTTAATTCCCTTCACACAATTGCTAAATTCGCTCAAACTTAGAGTATCATTGGTTCATTTATTTGAAAAACGGGATGTGATTTTAGAGCCTACCTCTTTAGATTTCCTGTAGTGGCCAACTCCAGTGATATACCTTCTGAACTCTTCTCTGCCAATATTGTAGATAGTCTCTATGTATCCTGTAGACTGTATCCTATAGGAATTCATTTGCATGCTCCTGTAGGAATTCTCGTGTAGTGACCAATGGATCTTTGCTTCTGGTGGGTGGCCTGGGTTATGAGAGAAACTTGAGTGAGGGAGTTTCAAGGAGGTAAAATGCATGAATGCATGGGAACAATGTTTTATTTCTTCTCATTGTGATTCAAGGTGAGGTGGTGTGTTGGCAGCCAAGGTACGTTACCATTTTTGGACCATTGGTCCCCACTACCACCTCATCACTTCCCACTCCTCATAATTAGCTCCCACCACATAGACCCATAGTTTAACAAATTTCTTTCTATTCCTTCTCTGTCTTTGAGTTGACTACAGTCACGTGTGAGAGGACACCCAATTGTGCATGTGCTGACTGAACGAAGGTGGAGAAGTTAATTGGCTGCTTTTTCACTTATAAACCAACTATCTCTTAATCCTTACAATTTTTTACTACAAGATGAATATGAGAGAGCGAGTGAGATACTTACCTATGGTTTCAATGCTATGTTGTAGTTGTCAAAGACTAGAGGTGTTGCTGTGTATATTTGTTGCATGCCATTCTTCTTCCTCCTCTTGTTGTCTACTAATGGTTTAATTGTTTTTGTAGGTATTTGTTGTTGAAGATATAATGTTGCTGCTTTGGAGCTCCTGGATCATCCTGGTGAAGACTTGTTGCTAGTATGATTGGCATTCTATGGGATAGGCTGCTATAGGATTTCCTACAGGATTTCCTGCAGCTGCTTCTCCCTTAGATTTATTTAATCATTTTTATTGCTAGGGATGTGAGGATGGTGACATGGATGGAAATAAGGAGTGGGAGTGTGCAGAGCAAAGGATACTTAGGTGATGCTCTTTACTCCTCTCAGTTTTCCTCTTCTTTTTTTAAAACTAGAAGAAAACTGTTGAAACTGATCTTTTTTTGAATGGTCAGTGCATGGATGATGAGGTACTAGATCACGAGTGGGGTGAATTTTAGGGACCTAACAAGTCCATCATTTGCCTTCAGATTTTTTTTGTAGGATATCTTGGTCCCTCTAATTCTTACAGGATCATCCTGTAGGTTTTCAGGGGATCTTGTAGGAATGGAGGGGATCTTGTAGAAAACACAGCCTTTGCATAAATTGAAGCAATGTAGTGGAAAACGATAAAGATGATGGAGGAATGCATGGTAAGGAGTTAAGAAAATGAATATGTGAGTGGCAGGGGTTTCCGTGGGATCCTCTTTTTCTCCTTGACTGTCCTTCTCACCCACCTGAATATGGAAATTTCATGATCATTTTTTTTTTGGAAAAACAACAGGGCTACCTCAGAGAGGCTTTCACCCTAGCTGTTTTCCCTGGGTGCCTCAGGAAAGGTTTTTGCCCAGGGATCTTCTTATTCTCTCTCTCTCTCTCTCTCTCTCTCTCTCTCTCTCTCTCTCTTGTCATCATTGGGCCGCCTCAAGAGGATTTCAACCCAAAGATGGAACTTCCACACCTCATGGAGGTTTTCACCTGAGTCCTTATTCCTTTTTCCTTTTCCTCAATGATTTGATGAGGGAGGAGCTTGAACTTGCTCCAAATTTATCACTATTTTATTGATATCATCAACGAACTCTTGTGTTCACAAAGATATCTTGTACATTTTCAATTGATGTCCATTAACAAGCAAAGGAATGGATTCTTCATCTATGGTTCTGAATTGCACTAAACCATTATCATAGCATCTTTCCACAACATAAGGTCTGAGCCATCGTGTTCTTAACTTTCCCTTGAAATCTTTATACCTAGAAGCATATAACAATGCCCAATTGCCTTCCTGAAATTGCTTCTCCTTGATATTTTTATCATACCAAAACTTCCTCTAATATTGAACTACCTCTATATGTAGGAGGGCCTACATTCTGAATTCATCCAAACCATTCAATTGAAACAATCTCTCCTTGTTTGCACTACTGAGATCGAAATCCAGTTGGGCTGCCATCCTTAATGTTTTATATTCAAATTCAATGGACAGCAGGGCCTTTTTCCCATAGACGAGCTCATAGGATGTGAATCTAGTGGTAGTCTTCCATGTGGTATTGTAAGCCTAGGTGGCTTCAACTAGCCTTTCTTCCTAATCCTTCCTGATGCTGCTCACCACCTTGGTTAAGATGCCCTCTAGTGCTCTGTTGGCAGGGAAAATTTTAAGAACACCCCCTAAATTTATAAGTATAATAAATGGGCGAATCTTCATGGTATATAGGAAAAATGGAAGGCGAT
>APFE031283896.1:46539-56741 GCA_000404065.3 Pinus taeda | reverse complement strand
AATACCATGTGCCATTTTGGTGAATACCATGGGTCAATACCATGTGCCATTTTTATTTTTATTAATACTAATATTGGGTTAATAATGTTTTTTTGCATGATATTAATAACAATCTAGTCCATGGTATTTGTCCCATATTATTTTGCCCATAGGTTTTACCTAAATATAACGCATTTTTGAGTGTTCGTAAATATAAGGTGACCTATGGAGTAAATATAAAAAAATGTTTTATTTGTTTACTATACCTCTCATTTATTTGTATTTTTATTAATTTACCATACCTCTTTTACAAATATGGTATGTGGCCCATAGGATTAACTTAAATAAAACCTCTTTCTGAGCCTACATAAATAGAACAAGGGTTATGGACTAAATATAAAAAGAGGTTTTATTTATTTACCATACGTCTAGTTTATTTATATTTTTAATTGATTTACCATACCTTTTGAGTAAGTATAAAAGGATGTTTTATTTATTTACCATATCTCCATTTTACTTATATTTTTATTTGTTTACACCCTTGCATGTCTATAAGGTGACTTATGGAGTAAATATAAAAAATGTTTTATTTATTTACCATACTTTTCATTTATTTATATTTTTATTAATTCCCCATACCTCTTTTATAAATATGGTATTTGGCCCATAGGATTCACTTAAATAAAACATATTCTTGAAAATGGGCGAATGGATTCACTTAAATTAAACCTATTCTTGAAAATGGGCGAATGGAAGGTTCTAACTCCTAATTTCAAGGGCTAAATTTACCTTTTTTACCCTCTCCCTTAATAAAAGGTGGGCTATTGGAGGTGGTTTGTAAAAATGTACTGATACAAAATATTCGCCCACTAAAAATTTAAAACCCCTTAATTTCGCCAAAGGGCGAACATTCGCCCCTAAAATTTTCTATGTCTGTTGGTCACCTCTTCTTGCCCATTGGCTTGTGGATGATAGGGAGTGATGGCCCTATGCTTGATCTCAT
The DNA here is from genome assembly GCA_000404065.3 of Pinus taeda. Lineage (NCBI taxonomy): Eukaryota > Viridiplantae > Streptophyta > Pinopsida > Pinales > Pinaceae > Pinus > Pinus taeda. The sequence goes on along the minus strand of APFE031283896.1, from coordinate 55,759 downwards.
GATGGTTGAGCAAGTCCTCGATCATGTTCGAGGTAAATTGGTTGCCTTGATCTATGATTAGCTCTCTAGGGTATCCAAATATGTAGAATACATTCTCCCTTAGGTACTCAACCACCTTCTCTTCTGTTGCTACCTTAATTTCCTTGGTTTCAACCCACTTAGTCAAATAATTAGTCCACACAATAATGTACTATTTTTTCTTTAAAGGAGGGTCAATATGTCCAATGAATTCCATGCCCCACTTGTCAAATGGCTCAAAAGTCACTTGAGGTTGCAAAGGCATTTCATCTCTTGGAGTAGGCCTTCCCATTCTCTGGCAACAATCACACTGACTAATGTATTTTTTTACATCCTAAAGAAGAGTGGGCCAATAATAGCCTGCTTGTAACACTTTGAATGTTTTCCTCTTTACTGTAAAGTGACCTCTACAAGGCTCATCATGACAGGTTAGAAGGATGTCAAAAACTTCCTCTTCCTTAACACACTTTCTCAAGATGTGATCTGGGCCATGCTTGAAAATATTTCCCCCAATCCAAGTGAAGGGGGTGCTTTTCCTAACTATCTTTCTCTTTTCTATGGAGGTCAAGTTTCGTGGGAACTGTGTTGATACCAAATAGTTTGCTATATCAGAAAACATGGAGAGAGAAATGAAACAGAAAATAAGTAATCATCCTGTAACTTGTCATCCACCATTCCTTCTTCACCTGCAAGAAAATTTACCCTAGAGAAAAAGTTTACAACAAAATTTTCCTTACCAGTCTTATCAACAATGGTTAGATCAAACTGCTGTAATAAAAGTAACCATCTTATAATTCGAGCATTAACATCTAGTTTGTTCATCAAATATTTGATTGCAACATGGTGAGTATGAAAAAATGTTTGATAGCCTCTAATGTAATGCCTGCATTTGTTTAATGAATACAAAATAGTCATGATTTCCTTATTGGTCACTATATAATTTAGTTTAGCCTTTGATAAGTTCTTACTGATAAAATAGATAACATAAGGCACTCTTTCATCTATCTGAGCTAGGGCTTCTCCTATGGCTTTGTGTGAGGCATCATCATGAATATGAAACGGGAGGGACCAATTGTGGCCCCGAAGAATTGGTGTAGTGGTTAACTTATCCTTTAGGATGTCTAAGGCCTCTTGATAGCTTTTTGACCATATAAACTCAGAATCTTTGGCCAACAAACCAAATAAAGGAGAGGCCAACTTGCTGAAGTCCTTTATGAACGTTCTATGGTATCTAGCTAACCCTAGGAAACTTCTAACATCTCTCTACTTTTGAGGAGCTTGGACCCTTTGGATGATGGCTATTTTGTTTGGGTCCACCTATAGTGCTTATTGAGATATTGAACGACCTAGCATGGTCCCTGTAGTCATCAAGAATTTGCATTTTTCAAGACTAAGAGACATGTTCATTTCAATGCATTTCTAAAGTACTTTGCTTAGGTTAGATAGGGCTTCTTGAAAATCACAGCCATAAGGTGTAAAATCATCCATATAAATATCCACCACATCATGGATTATTTTCGTGAAAACACTCAAGACTGCTCTCTGGAAAGTGGTAGGAGCATTGCATAGGCCAAAAGGAAGGATCCTATAGGGAAAAGTACCTAAGGATAGGTGAATGTGGTCTTATCGTGGTCTTCTAGGTAGATCTGCATTTTGTTGTACCCACTAAATCCATCTAGGAAAGAATAAACCTTTTCCCTGCTAGGCCATATAGCACTTGGTCAATGAAGGGTTGAGGAAAATGATCCTCCTTTGTGGATTTTTTCAACTCCCTATAATCGACACAAATCCTCAACTTACCATTTTTCTTGGGAAGTAACACCAAAGGAGAGACCCACTCATTGTTGGAGATAGGGTAAATGAATCCTGCATCTAGCAGTTTTTGCAGTTCTTCTTTGACTATATCTTTAAGAGTTGGCTTCATCCTCCTTTGTGGTTGTTGGATTGGCTTGCTACCTTCTTTGAGGTATATGTGGTGAGTATATACTAAGGCATGTGCTCCCTTCATTTCCTTGTAACTTCAAGCGAGGGCTTCTAGATTTTCCTTTAACATGTTTCATAGCTTCTCCTCTTCGAGAGCAGAAAGAGATGGATTGATTTTCAAGGTTCTCTCTGGGTTGAATTCTATGGGTTTGACAAGGAGTGTGTTGGAATCAATTCATCCTCATCTTGCTGTTCTACTCCCATGTTTTCTTCCAAAACATAAAGTTGGGTGGAATAAAATTCATCTTCTACCTCCTCCAACCATAAAGGTAAATCATGCTCTAGAGAAGGTTGATCAGGAGGGTATATCTCTAGCTGCTTGGACATATGCCAATTCTTGATGGTCATGTTCCCAGCTCTAAAGCTAATGTAAGCATTAGCTGAGGCCAACCATGGCCTCCCAAGGATGAGAGGATAATCAGTAATCTTAGCTTTAGGCTGGAGAACTAGGAAATTTGTAGGGTACTCCGAGGAGTCAATGGAGACCATCACATCCTCTATAATTCCCCGAGGGGTTATTGTGGAATAGTTTGTAAGTTGCAGAATTTTTTTGGTCTTCCTCAATGACCCTTGGAGGTTGAGCTTGAGCATGGTGTCCTTGGTCATCACATTAATGGCAGCTCCAAGATCGATCAGATTGTGTGGGACAATGATGCCATTGATGTGCACATCTACTATAGGGCTTCCAAGGTCCAAATATCTTGGACATATTACCTACCCCAAAATTAAGTCGGACAGCTACCCAATGACATTAATGGTAGGTGAATCCCTTTTTCACCTCCCTGGATGCTTGAAGAATTTCTCCTTAATTAACTTATTGTAAATGGGAACATATTTTATTGCTTGGGGAAGGGGGATCTTTAAACATAGATTTTTCAATTCTCCCAGAAGTTTAGTGTCTTCTGGGGTAGGTTCAAGTGGTTAGGGTAATCTCTCAAGATAGGGTGGATTTACTTTAAGGTTTATTTCGTCTCTTTCTTCCTCAACCTCCGTAGGTGGAGGGGGAGGTTGGTTATCTAGGAGAACTCTCCCAGATCTCAGGTTAATCACCTCGATTTCCACAACATAAGCTGGATATGATGTGTCTCCACTGTATACTTGTTGAGCCTGCCTATTGTTCAGGTTCGGATTTGGCTAGGCATGCATCTGGGGTTGCTTGGGTGGAGCAGACTGTGGGATTTTTGGTTGGGCAGGTGGTTGAGGTAATAGAGCTAGAGCATTGTTGTATTGTGGCCTCCACCCCTAGAGTGGTGTATTCCACTGAGGTTGTGGCAAAGCATAAGGTTGAAACGACTAACTAGCTGACTAGGAATGATACTTAAATGCATAGGACCAAGAAGGGGGTGTAGACTAGGAAGGATGAGCAGGGGGTCCCCAAGAAGGTATAGTTGTGGTTTGCTTCGGGTTGTAGTATCCATGGGATGACCCTTGCATGGCCTCTTAGTATGGTATGGGTCTAGGATGTCTCCTTCGGTTAATATAGCAAAGCTACTAAGTGACCTCTTCAGCTCCTTGATATATAGAGCTTTGAGTCCAGGTAAAAAAGGGCACTTGTCTATGTAGTGGTTTTCTTCACAGACCGAGCAAATTTCAATTCAGTTCAATGGACATTCATTCCTAGGATGCTTCCTGGTTCATCTAGGAGAAAAGATGGCCAAAGCTATATCTACTTCTTCCTGCTTCCTTTTAATGTTCATGGTGTCCATTTGCAAGGAAAGCGTTTGTAACATCTCACTTTCGAAATCTTCCAACATGTTTCCAATTTCACCCTTGATGGATGAGTTGGAAGATGATGTACTCACCATAGGTTGACTACCCCTGCCATTTTTCCTGGCCACCCTAGAATGGTTTCTAAGCACATTCTTGATATTCTCATAGGGTAATTGGTAGATATCTCCTCCTGCTAACAAATGTAAGGTATCCATAAGATCTTCTCTTACTCCCCTAAGTAGGACCAGCTTTAGTGACTCAGGGTAAGTGTGCACCTAGCCCTTTCGTAACTAAGATGGAATATTTCTTTGTAGTCTTCTAAGGATTCATCATGGCCTATGGTCATCCTAAAAATTTCTTCTTTAGTATCCTTTAAATGATAGTAGTCCCAATATTTGTTGTTAAAGGCCTGCTGCATCTGAGCCCAAGTTGTGATGCTATCTCCAGGTAAGCCCGTGAACTAGCAAAATCGTATATCCTTGAGGGTAGATGGAAATGGTTTTAGCTTTTTCTCATCATCTGTATAGTCATAGGTTCAGCATATAACAACAAACTCAAATAGGAAAGTGTCAGGGTCCTCTATGGTCAGGCCATGGAAATGAGGTAGGGCAAAGGGGCTTATATTTTTCATCTTAGTGTCCCCATTGGTTTCACTAATAGGGAAGGCACCCTCAACTCTCTCTCTATTTCCTATGTCATTTTGGTTTTTAGCCATTGGTTTAGTAGGAATTGGTTCCTCTTATTGCTCTTCCACTGTAGGCTCTTCAAATATGTGATGTTTCCCACCTAAGGATTCCTCCAGTTTATAGCCACCAAAGAAGAGAGAAGGTTGGTTGTTCGATGCAGTGGGGGTATTTCGAAAAAATTTCCCTAAGTTGTCCCTATTCCTACGAGCCATGAAAGGAAATATTTTTGGGTTGGTTTTGTATTCTTTTTAAAACTTGGAAAGTACCTGTAGAATTGAAATTTCTGATTGACTAAAAATTTCTAACAGAATGAAAAAGCTACTTGCTAAATTGAAATCCTACTTATAGAATGGAAAGGAAAGCAGATAATGAAAAATGAAAGAAAGGAAACAACTATATTACTTTTGCAATAATAAACAAATGGTAGAATATTGAAGAAAAGAAATAGAAGCAGAGAAAGCAATAACCACATTCTACTTAGACACCTCCCCGGCAACGATACCAAAAAGTGATGAACGCCAATGTTGCAACAAGGATGCTGCAACTCCTAAGCTATGAAATTTACTTATCAACCTGGGGTTCATACAAACTTGGAGGTGATAGTGTTGTATGCATAAGTAAAAGTGATGGTTCTGCCTATTGTCACTATTCAGCTCGCGAGACACCACTCGGGTTCCAAGCCAAACTTCTATAGAGTCAGAAGAAGCTTGACTCTTTGGTTGTATAAGGGCAAATCTACTCTAATAGAGAGTTACTCTATTGTAGTAATGGTAAAAGACAACATGTAATGCTAAACCAGACCATACCCTAATTAACCATTTAAGAAGCTATACTAAGCAGAAATGTTAAATCAACAATAAACAAATTCTACTATCTAAGTTGCAGAAGTAAAAAAGCATCAAAAAATACTATGGTGCAAGCAGAGAAACTCAACTAAATATGTTTTCACTTTTTTGGTCCTTTTAGGAAAAATCAAGTATGCAAACTAATTGTTCTTGTTGATGTGACAGGTGGATGGAGTATAGTTTATCTCGAGTTTATCTAGTTTGTCTTTAACTTGCTCGCTTGCCTTCTAGTCCTCATCATTTGGCTATTTGCACTCCGAGATGATGGAGGAATATTCAAATGGAGGGATAGTAAATGAGGAGGATTTACCTGCCATAATCCCTCTCCCTTCTCCCATTTGATTTTGACATTTGTCTTTGCCAAAATTCTTTGCTTTTATCCTTTAATTCTGCATTAAATCTAGATTCGACCGCAAAGCAAGATATCCAACTCTAGCTCATCTCATAAAATAATATAATCAAAAGTATGCAATAAGTTATGAGAACAGTTGGTTTGGCTAAGCTAGCAGGTGAATTGTTGGCTTATATGTGCCTCACTCAGGTTTGGAAGATTTATTTAGCCAAACAAATCCCACATCTACCAACCCTTTCGGTAACAGCCCACGGAGTGCGGCCTGAGGTCTCACCCGAGGTAGTAGGGGAGCATGCTAGAACCAAGTTTCCACATCCTATGGATGTCTTGGTGTGGTCTAGAGGTTTCGTGCACTGGATTACAGTTCCGCGCTGCTCGGTATTGGCATAGATCCAGCTTCAGTATACCTTTCTTATTAGTGCGCTATTCTATTAGATGATGTGGTTATCAATTACCAAGGTCTTTAAGCGAACATTTAACCAACACAATGGATTCACAAACCTAGATTTATACTCATTCCAACCATAAGAAGATAAGATTAAATAGATAGTATAACAGTTTAGAAGAAACACAAAATTCGAGAAGAAACTTATCTTTATTTCCACTTTGTCCTTAATACATCCAGATTCACCCTGCGCACTCAGCTACAGGGGTCTGTGCACATAGTTGTGGACTTTCTAGGCCTCTACGCACATAGCTATAGAGCCTCTACCTACTACCCCAATCCCTTGACTGGGACTTATAGACGGTTTTCAAATATCTTTTTCAAGAACCCATTACATTTCATATTCCCTAAAAGAACTGCTTTTCCCTCATAGAGTCGTGCTCTGTTTATACACTTCCTTGCCCCGCGATCCCTGCATGGGCTGACTCTATTTATATTTCTTTACATTATTTTAAAGCGGACTAACCTTTGACTGAATCGTACTATAATTCGTGCTCTACATACTTTGGAGTTTTTACAATAATTTAATCCTACTTTTTGGGCTTTCTACCCAAAAACCCATTTCGTGGGACCTTCGCTACCCAATAGTCCCCCAACACAATCATCATGACTCATCCTGAGTCATTCATTGGCACGGCTATACACTCTGCCTTGGCTTCACAGTTCGCCTCCCTATGAGTGGTGCTCGTCGTCTTGTTGCTTGTTCATTGTTTCCTGCAATGCTTCATCCAGTTCTTGCTTTAGTGTTTCTACCATGTCTCGTAACTGATGATGCTCATTTTTCTCTAATCAATTAACATAGAACACCCCCTCATAGTATTTTAACACGAGTGGGGGAGCCGCATATGGGACCTCCTGGTACCACCACCGCCACTTTTGACCTTCGTATCTTTTCTTCGCACTATCTGTCGTAGCTTGTTTTGAAATTTTGCAAGATCCTAGTTGTTGTCTGCAAGATCCCAACCTTCAAGGGACATTAGAGATGATTTATTAACTGCATATCTACCCATAGTTGCCATCTTTCTATCCTTTTGTTGTTATGTTGTAGTGTGTTGTCCTGCCCTTCGATGAGGTGATGACATCCGGACCAATTCGACGTTGTATTCCCTTTTTTCTGGTACATCCCCTATTGGTGATGTTGTAGCCTGTGAGATGCTTGTAGCTATCACCCCCATAATTCTTAGAAAGTCCTGCTACTCTATTGGCTAGATTACTACCTGTGGGTGCATGCCTTATGCAAAAATAATGAACAACTCTATCTGTGTTTCCGAACTGTAGGCCACCTAGTGGATTCCCCTCGATGATTTATAAGCCATGTGAATTTCAAATGCACTAATTGCCATTATTCCAGTTCATGTAAACTTTTTGGGTAAAACCTGTGGCAACTTGTTACATATCTGGTTCGTACTGTTTCTTTTTATTACCTATCATCCGCTCCCTTTTGCCATGATGCAAACATCTTGTCATGAATAGTGATATCAACAATCATTATTCCTTTTATCATCATGTCCACGTGAGCCTTCTCCTATGAGCGCAACCCTTGTGTGTGCTCAAATGTGCGTGCACTGTAGTACTCGTGCATCTGTCCCCCAGGCTACTTTATCATCCCCCACTCTCTTGCAACTGGGTGGAGTAGTGAGACTATCTTCTGAATGGCTAGTCAGGCAGTTGGCCTGCCTGTGTAGAGCTTTAGGTGACTACCATTCACTCTTCTCGGGAAGGGGTCTCCATTGAGTTTAGTCAGTTGAACTGCACCCCCATTAGTGACTTCTATAACGATATAGGGTCCCAACCAGTGCATGTAGAGTTTTCCTGGGAAGTTTTCAAACTTACTATCATAAAAAAATACTAGATCATTCTCCTTAAAGGTATGCACCTTGATATGGTGATCGTGCCACACTTTCTCACGTTGTTTTCGTATTTGCTGATGGAATCCAGCTAAAAATCACTCCCTTCAATTCTTCTAGCTATGTGAGCCTCTTTTGTAGGGCCCTGTGGTCTTCCATACCTATGATTGCCATGATCCGTAGACTAGGCACAATATATTCCATAGGCATAACAGCTTCCTTGCCATAGACTAAGTGAAACAGTGTCTAGCCTATCAGCTTCTTGCGTGTTGTTCGGTATGCCCATAGCACAGCAGGGGTGCGCAAGTCCCAGACATTTTGTCGTGCATTACAGACCTTAGTCAACACAGTCTCCAAAATTTTGTTGCAGGCCACAACAGTTCGATTTGCTTGTGGAATATAGGGCGTACTTTGTAGGTGATATATCTGAAATTCCTCTATGAGTGCACTGATCGTTTCATTCAAAAAATGTGTTCCACTATCACTCATAAGAATTTTGGGGAAACCAAACCTACTCAGGACATTCTCGAACAAAAATTTTGTAGTATTCCTAAGCGGTCTGAAGTGCCTTATGTGTAGAGGGGCTATGTTGTTGTGAGTATCGCGGTATGACATTCTGCTGAATCCATTACCACATATTTCTCTTTGGTCTCTCGACCGTACCCAAGGTGTGTTGTCAATGCGGGGCCTATAGCTATCTAGCATCCTATGAGCTTTCTTGCATCACCTACTCCAGACCCATCTAGGCTACAGTATTCATAACTTCCAAAAGGTTTGTGTTAGTGGACAGCCATGATGGGGGCTACCCCTTGGATCCCTGTACATGCTGTCGTTGGCTATTGGCAACCTGAGTCACTTTATGCTGCTTCGTTTAGCTCTTTTGGCCACTTGTGCCTGCACCTCTCTGCGACCTTCATGCTTTCTTCTTTGCTTTATTATGACTACCCTTTTTGCCGAAGCCAAGGTCATTTGTGTAGGTTTTAACCCCGTACAGAAATTACCTGCATACGAATTCTAAATCATAGGAAAAATAAAAATGCGAGAGCATAACACATAAAACACATATACATAGAGATTTCCCATTCGATCTCAAAACTGAGACTACCAGCTTGATTTTTGATTATATTCCTTTCAATGTTACAATACATATTTATACATGCCGAAGCATCCAATACCATGGACCGAAAACCATCGCGCCCAAAACCATGGACTGAAAACCATAGGTAGGTTCGCCCAACCTAATATAGGGTCCAAAAAAAAAATTTCTCGGGGCGCTGCCCAGAACCCCATAGAGGGGGCCTACCCGCCCCTCTCAAACCCCCCGGACAGGGGGG
>APFE031283896.1:10953-40658 GCA_000404065.3 Pinus taeda | reverse complement strand
TTCCTTTCAATGTTACAATACATATTTATACATTCCGAAGCATCCAATACCATGGACCGAAAACCATAGGTAGGTTCGCCCAACCTAATATAGGGTCCAAAAAAAAAAATTCTCGGGGCGCTACCTCGCCCCCCTCAAACCCCCCAGACAGGGGGGGCTGCCACCCCCCCTGTGACCCCTCCGCTGCGCAATCAGCGCGGCAAAGGGGGGGCTCCACCCCCCCTCTAACCCCCCAGTTCACTATGTAGGTTAGTCGTGGAAAGAATATAACACAACCCAACAATTTGGGGTGCTACCATAGATATTATCAGCGCACCTAGTTTTGGCCTCACTGAGGCAACTGGTTTTTTTGCTTCCTGCGTGGATGGCTCTAGGGCTCCTGTCGCAACCATCTCGTTGCAATTTAATGTGGTTACTTCATGTATTCGGTTTTTCCATCGTTCAACCTCTTCATCAGAATCTGATGTGCAAGAGCTATTGCAGTCCCATGAGAGTCAACCATCTGCTGTTGGATTCACCCTGTCCCGATCTCGCGTTGTGAGTTGATAGATATAGTGTAGTTCCCCATCATTATCGTCATCGTGCACAGGTTCAGTATAACATGTTCCTTCAGCTGGATCCAATGGAATTACTACTCAAAGAGAATTCTTTTCAAAGATCATTTTTTTTCTTAAGGTTGATGATTTCATCCATGTCTATTGCCCAAGCTATCCCCAGAAACACTAGATATGGGTTACTGTCACACATGATTTCAATGACCTCAAAGTCTATTTGCGTGCTAGTGTTGTCGATGTCCACGGTAACCCCTGCAGCCTTCCCATAGGCAGAATCTTTTCCTGGTTAGCCACTCGTAATTGGATCAGGGACCATTATAGTGTAGGCCAGCGCATGCATTCCCAAGTCTACTTTGGTAGGACATTTGCATTAGAACCCATATGTAACACAACCTAGTCCATCTCAAATCACCAATCTTGATGGCCAGTTGCATATACCGACTAGTACGCAAAACATGTTTTCTCAATTTATGGATCAAGCACGGTTCGTCTGCCCCAGCACATCTATTTATTAATTCTCGTAACCCTCTCATCACATTAGCATCCCTTAGGAGCTTCATATAGGTTTCTAAGAAGGTAGTTATCAAAGACCTTTCCTGTTCCAGTTCTGATTTCCCTTTACTACCGAAAGTCGACGCTTCTGCAAAAATTTTCTTAGCCTCCAAAATGGTTTCCTTTGCTTCCACCAAATCAAATTCTGTTTGTTTTGCGGAAGCCTTACGAACCCAGATATCCTCTTCTAGATTCTTCCCATTATCTTCCGCTATAGCCATGCCACTTTTGAGAATCATGTTTATGTTGGGATCTTCAGTGCGTGGTTCAACCTTCATCATCTCGATATTCTGGGTGGGGCTGGCTAGGAGCACTCCTTTTTCCAGTAATTGAGTGATCAACATAGGGAAATCGACTACATCGTGATTAAACTTGTAGCATGATGGGCAATAGGCTTTAGTTGGATTCATACAATCCCGAGAATAATGTCCGTGTCCACCACAATTATAATAGATCAACTATCAGCGAACCCGTCTGGACCCCCGTCCTCCGCCTTGTCCTCGACTGCGTCTTGGGAACCCATCGCACGTAAATGCCGCTATTATATCCTGACCTCACACCTAGTCTACATTCTATAGGTAGGTGCCTGGTCCATCAACATTCGATAGCTACGACAATCTCTTTCTTCGTGATCCATTGATCTACAAAAGTTGCAAAAGAGTTGTTGGGCGATCTGGTTGTATTTGGCCAATAGATGGCAATTATTAGTGTTGTGCTTCCCTCCTACCTGATAGATTGTACACCAGAGCAGGACAATCACACTTGGACCTACCTGTACCTCTGGTTGCAATGGTGTGGGTCCCTTTGTTACCACAAAATCCACCGAGAATGGACAGTGATATTTATCGTGTCCCTGGCTCCTGCACTTTATGCATCATACTTCCTCTCAGACTTCTAGGTGTGGTGTTTGTTCTTTCTTTAACTTCTATATTTCCAAACACAAATTTTGCACCTGTGCTTGGAATTGCTAAACTCCCAACCCTGTATCATGTACCAGGGTTTCGTGCAGCCGCATTGCTACCTCCAGCACTTCTTGTTGGGTTGAGATCTTCTGTTGTGACAATGCCGACTTCAGATATGGCGTTAGTGATGTGATGAACCAAGTGCAGTGTTGTGCGTTCATCAAGGTCATGTTCGCCTCATGAATGGTGTTTTTCAACCTCTGATCCAAATCCCATAGAGTCCCACTAGGCATCATCGTGATTTCCTTGAATCCAACAACTAACTGTTCTTCTGACTTAGGCTGGCTAAACTCCTTTGTTAATTCAGTATGGATGTTTGCTATCCCTGCCATTGGGTTGATGCTTCAATACTTCATGTATCATGTTAGTGCTGGATCCTTTAGTGCACTGACTAAGATGGCTTTCTTGATATTATCATCTGTGACTTGTTTCTCATTCCAACTTATGTTAGTACAAACCAAAATTGTTCCGAGTCTTCACCTCCCGCTCCTTCGAACACTGGTAATTGAATTGTGTTCATCATAGTTACCCTTCTTCTACTCTTGTCCCTAACTCTATTGATTTTAAAATGTTATTTTCTATCAAGTCCTCGCGCTTCACACCAGACACCCCTTACGCAAATCCTGGTCCCAACAATGGAACCATTTGTTGGCTTATATGGGCCTGACCCAGGTTTGGAAGAGTTATTTAGCCAAAACAAATCTCATAACTACCAGCCCTTTCGGCAATAGCCCACGGAGTGCAAACTGAGGTCTCACCCAAGGTAGAATGGGAGGGTTATGGAACCAGGTTTCTGCACCCTAGGGATGCCTTGGTATGGTCTAGAGGTTTCGGGCACTTGTTTACAACTCTGCACTGTTCGGTATTCGCACAAATCCACCTTGAGTATACCTTTCTTATTAGTGTGCTATTCTATTAGATGATGTGGTTATCAATTACCAAGGTCTTTAAGCAAGCATTTGACTAACACAATTGATTCGTGTATTAAAATAAACCCAGATTTATACTCATTCCAACCGTAAGCAGATAAGATTAAATAGATAGTATGACAGTTCAAAAGAAACATAGAATTCTAGAAGAAGCTTATCTTTATTTCCACTTTGTCCTGAATACATCCAGATCTGCCCTACGCACTCAGCTGCAGCAGTCCACGCACATAGCTGCAGACTATCAAGGCCTCTATGCACATAGTTGTAGAGCCTTTACCTACTACCCCAATCCCTTGGTTCAGACTTACAAATGCTTTCCAGATATCTTTCTCAAGAACCCATTACATTCCATATTCCCCAAAAGAACTGCCTTTCCCTCACAGATCCGATCTCTATTTATACCCTTCCTTGGCCCACAATCCCTGCATGGGCCAGCTCTATTTATATTTCTTTACATTATTTTTGGGCGAACTACCCTTTGACTCAATCCTATCACGCTCTACATACTTTAGAGTTTTTACAATAATTTAATCCTACCTTTTGGGCTTTCTGCCCCAAAACCCATTTCGCAGGACCTCTGCTACAGAACATGAATTAAGGCCCATATAATTATTAAATGATGAGGCTCATTAGACAGTAAGAGCAAGGTGTAGAGGAAGGTCTTGCTGAGCTCGTGTGCCTCACAATAGTTTGCAAGGAACTCACCACAGAGATTGTTTTCCTAATTAAACTAAACTCCTTCAGTGCATTAAGTTGCAAGAGCAACAACTAGTTCTGGCACTTCATCTATCTGACACCTTCTCATAACCTTTCCTACCAAAATTTGCATGGCCACCTTAACTGCAGGGTCACTAATACCTGAGATGGCATAGCCCCGTGACCTCTTGACGAGCTTGAAATTCTCCTTCATGGCCTCCGCGAGGGCCTTCTCACCACCTTTTCCACCAAACATCATGCCCAAATTTTCTCATATGTAGGGTAGCCATGTGATCCTATGGATCAATCTATCGATGATGGTTATTGGCTCCTCCAGCAGCAAACACCCATCATGCACCAAGCATAGCAGCTGCTTGATGACCAATACTGTAATGGGGGTGAAATTGTAGTGTGCCACCCATAGAAGGTTGTGCAGACCTACCTTTTCTACTCCCCTAAGCCACTTCAGTAGTTTCAATGCAGTCATCCCAGTGGTTGTGTCAATAATGTGGTGCATTAGCTGCTCTGCTAGTAAGTGCGCGAACTTCTCATCGTCACCTAAGTCTCAATCTTCTAGTTTTAATAGAGGAACCCCGCCCAAGTGTGGTTCTTCAAAGAAAATCTCATCTGGCAGCAAATGGGTTTATAAGGGGACCTTGCTCTCATCAATGTCCTTTGGCACCTTGGTCCTTCCCTTGCATGGAGGGATGTACTCGGGTAACTTAGCGATAGGGTCACCACCCTCGACTTCAACTTCCTCCACTTTTATCCCCAAGTCCTCATCATCCATTGGGATGTCCTCAATTTATTCCTCCTTCTTCTCTAGGTTAATGGCTTTGCCCTTTCCCTGTGCAGTGGGCTTGTCCTTCTGAGTGTTTCTTCTTGGCGATGCACGCACTAGTATCGCAACCTGCTTTCCCTTTTTGTCCTTCACACTCTCGTTGGTTAGGGTCAGCTTTAGTCTAGGCATCCGTGGTGATTTGGGGACTTCATCTAATACCTCTTGAACCTTTGGAGTAGCTCCCTCAGCCTCCCTAGCAATTTCTGACATAGCTCCTCAGCTGTCACTGCTTCCCCAATATCTATGGTTTCTGCTAGTGTCGACATGGTGCTATTAGATAGTTCTTGTGTCTCCTTTGGTAACTGCTGAAATGTCGAACTCACTATCACAACTTTAAAGAATTCACAGTTCATGTGCACCTGAGATCTCAACAACTCAATTCTCAAAATGCCAAGTGTTTTTCGCTGGGAAGCCCCCTCTAATTTATAGGGCATTTCGAATTCAAATTGGACAGATCCTCCCACATTCGGTTCACTAATCATGCATTGGTGGTAAATTACCAAGGATCTTACCCATAATGTTTGTCTTAAATGCCATCCTCCTCCTCCATTTCACAACATTTCTACCATCAAATTATGAATAGTGACTTTAACGATCACCTTTTGGCTGACCTACGTGATTTCTCCTTGGGTAGCGTAGCTCCCTTGACATTGCCGCAAACCCCGTGACAATTCCCCACTTCACACAATCCTCCAATCGTGTAGTTACCTAACCTGGGTAGTGTAGTTTATAGTCTCACACCTCCTTTCAGCTACTTGGAGCACTATGACAATGCTACCCTCATATAGTCACTTGAAGAGATCACTAATGTATGGCTTCAATCGGGTGTCATTCACCTTTCCTGGGAAGGCATCTCTATTCAATTTAACTAATTGAAATGCTCCATCATCAGTAGTCTCCTTAATGACATAAGGCCCTAACTAGTGCATTTTGAATTTCCCTGGAAATTTATCAAACTTTCTGTCATATAACAAAACCGGGTCATTAACCTTAAAGGTGCACAACTTAACGTGTCGATAATGTAATGTTTTTTTGAGCTGCTTTTGGACCTGTTGTGAAATCAAGCTAGAGATCTCTCTTCATCAAGCTCAGCCAGTCGCATGAGCCTCTCTTCCAGGGCTCCATGATCCATAATACCCGTTAGTGCTACTATGTGCAGACTAGGCACAATGTATTCCATGGGCATCACTACTTCAATGCCATATACAAGCCTAAAGGGTGTTTGTCCAATCAACTTTTTGCATGTCTTTCGATACGCCCATAGTACCGTGGGAATGCACAGGTACCAATCACTTCACTGAGTAGTGCAAACCTTTGTTAGCGTGTTCTTTAGTACCTTATTTAATGCTTCCACCATCCCATTAGCTTGTGGATGATAAGGCGTGCTTTTTTGGTGATATCCTAAAATTCCTTTGTCAGTGTGCTCATCATCTCATTCAGAAAGTGTGTGCCACGATCACTCATCAGAATCTTTGGACATCCAAATTCCATGAGTATGTACTCAAAGAGGAACTTCATAGCGGTCGTGCATGTGCATTCCTTCACAGGTTGTGCCTTTGCCCATCGAGTCAAATACTCTATCGCAATGATAATGTACCACACTCCCATCCTTGGAGCTAAATGGGTCCCACAAAATCTATTGTCCATTTATCAAAATGTTGCAACATCATCTTTCAGTTTAGAGGAAGCTCATCCCTCCATTATGGCCTGCTAGTCCTTTGACACACATCACATGCCTTGCAGTAAGATTTTGGATTCTCATGCAGTGTTGGCCACCATAACCCTATGCGTAGAATCTTCTGTGTGGTCGCTCTTCATACATAATGCCCTCCCGCAACACCCTCATGAGCATCTATGAGGATACTTCTCTTCTCAAACTCTAATACACATTGTCATAATACTTCATGAGGTCCCATTTTGTACAAATTCTCGAAAATGAGAGTAAAGTCTTTCGAGTGCACCACTAACTCATTCTTCTGTTGAATGGTGTAGCATTCCAGGGAAGTTCCTGTTGTTAGGAAGTGTATGATATCTTCAAAGTAACCATCCATGACATGCACTGCAAATAGTTGTGTGTTAGGCCATCCCTCCTCCAAATTAGTTGGCTCTTCCCCTATTTCTATGTAGAACAGATGGTCTGGTCTTGTGTTTAGACATTGAGGCTTCACAATAACCCCAAAATCATACTCTTGGAACAATAACAACCAACTACAGATTCTCCCCCACAACACATGCCTATTGACCATGTATTTCAATGCAAAATGATCCGTAGACATCTTAAAATGTCCTCCCAATAAATAGTGTCCAATCTTTTGGAGCGCATACACCATGGCTAACCCTTCGCCCTCAGTGGTGGAATAGCTCTTCTCAACCTTGGATAACCTCCTAATTGTGAATGCTATAGGATGGTCCAATTCTCCTCCGCCAGCCTATGTCACTACTGCTGCTAGTGCTATACATGATGCATCTACATGTACATGAAACTCCTTCATACAGTCTGGGAGGACTAAAATTAGCACAGTGACCATTTTCTATTTCAATACATCCAAGCTTTTCTTATAGTCCTCATTCCAACAGAACCTAACATCCTTTTCCAATAACTTCTCCACAGATGCGGTGATCTGGGCATAGCCCTTGATAAACTTCTAGTAATACCTCGTATGTCCTAAGGTTGCGCATAGCTATTTCACACTCCTCGACACCTCCAGGTTAAGTATCACTGTGATCTTCGCGGGATCTACCATCAGTCCCTATTGACAATCCACGTGGCCCAGTAGAGCCCCAAAAGGAACACAAAACAAGCATTTCTTCAGATTGAGTGCAATCTGGTACCTTTGACAAGTATTTAGCATTAGGTACAAACTTACGATATGGTGTTTCACCAACAAAATACACTCTAGTCATCAAAGTATGCCTCAAGAAACTTATGAATGAATTCTTTGAATGTAGCAATGGCTACGCGTGAAAACATTGTAGACACATTCTTCAATCCGAAAGGCATTAAAATGTACTAAAAACATCCCCATTCAGTCACAAAGGTCGTCTTACTTCTATACTCAGGTGCAATTTTAATCTGATGGTACCTAGAGAACCCATCACTGAAGCAATACACTTCTTGACTACCTAAGTTATCCAATGCCTCACCCATGAATGGAGTCGAGAAAGCATCATGTATGCAAGCATCATTCAACTTTCTGAGATCTATGCATATCCTTATTTCATGCTTCTACTTCTTTTCTTGTACCACCATTAGGATTACCCAATTAGATTCTTCTACAGCCTCAATGATGCGTGCTGCAAGCATCTTGTCTAGCTCTAAGTAGACCTTCTCGTTATACTTCGGATTGAGTTGGTAAGGTCTTTTCTTAATCGGCTTTGCGTCAGGTTTAACATGATCTTCATAACAACCAGGTCTCCTATTATCCCCTTTCGCTTTGTAAACTTGGTAGGGAATAACTCTTGGTACTTGCGGAGCAATTCGGTGACCTTATCTACCGCCGTGTCATCCTAGTAGTATCTAATCTTCGCAAATTTGGGCTCTGCTTCCGTACCAATATTTACCTGTTTCATTTTCAGTGGTGTGGTTATATCAGGATTCTCGATCTATGGTCCCTCTCCCTCGCAGTGACCCTTGGTTTCAGGGATATTAATCTTTCATGGATCATCATCTTCTTCTTCGTTAGTCACGTTATAGCATTCCAACACGTGGCTCAATTGAGTAGTCCAATTGGATTGGATCAGATCCAAAGGGTCCTATGGTATCCTAAATATTATTGCTTTAACTTCTTGTAGCACTTCATCAATACAATCAAACCTGTCTTTGAAACTAAACGTCATTATGAATCCTTCACGAAGAATATCCCATTCACCTGTACCATGGCAGAGCTCTATCTCCAAGTACCAGTTCATCAGGATGACATCCAAGGTGTGACAAAACAAGTTCACCCATTTAGGTTGGGGCTTCCCTCCATAAGCCTTAGTCCATTTGGCCGAGTGGGCACATGGATCATCCTTCACATCATATTTTTCTGTCATTCATACCTTCATCTCCACAAATCATGTTCTCATCATCCTCCTACACTTGTGCTAATGCTCAAAGCTACCCTTGTGCATACCCCACCGTCTTGCGGGCGTAGCGCATAGGGTCCAGTCCAAAGCCTCGAAGCGCTGCTTTTCTGGTACCTCCCTCTCAAACGCATCCAAAAATACATCTACATTATTTAGGCCATCATAAGTGGGCACATTTCTTACCTTTGACGATACACAACGTAGTGACTAGGTCATCATGTTACCTCTCAGTGTGGTTACTTCTTGTAGCCGATTCTGTTAGCACTCTAATTCTTCATAAGATTCCAAGGTGCAGGAACTCTTGTGATCCCATGTAATTCATCCATCCACTGTTGGATTCACCCAATCTTGGTATTGCACTGTTATCTTATATATGTAGTCCAAATCATCATCAATTTTGTAATGGCAGACTCGTTCGATATAACGCGATCCTTCAACAAGATCTAGGGTTACTATCCCGAGCGGTTTCTTCTCAAATATCATCTATCCTTTCTTTATGTTGATTACCCCATTCATATCAGTAGTGAAATCAATGCCAAGAAGCACAGGGTAGGGGTTGCTATCATCCACAATTTCTATTACTTCAAAGTCAACCAACATGCTCGTTCCTTCAATATCTATAGTCACTCCTTGCAGCCATCCCATGGGGATGATCTTCTGATGATTTTCCATCCTTAACTGAATTAGAGACCACTATAGTGCAGGTCTTCCAATCTGCTCCCAAGTCTGCTTTGGTAAAACGTTCACGTCTAGCCCCAGATCGATAATAACCTGATCCATTTCATATTCTCCTATCCACGCGATGAGTCTCATCTGTCGCCCTGTCCTGGCTTTATGTTTACCAATCTTTTGTACCACACATAGTTCACCTAGAGTGTTTCCAGCACATCTATTTATAAGCTCTTGTAACCCCTTCATAGCCTTGCTATCATGTAGCAGCTTCATGCAGGTCACTAGAAAGGTTGTAAGCATAGAAGGGTCCATTTCCTGATCAGGCTTATCTCTGCTCCCTGAGGTAGAGGCCTCAACAAAGCTCTTATTTTCTTCCATGAACTTTTCGTGTGCATGCTTCAAATCAAATTCAACCTCCTTTGCTAGAGCTTTGCGAACCCATGGATTGTCTTTAGGTTGTTTCCCCTTATAATCACCCCTTGTAATTCCACTTTGGAGCACTATATTCACATTTTGATCCTCTTTGTGAGGCTGAGACCTCATCATATGTAGGTTTTGAGTTAGTTGCAGTGGTAGCACCCTTTTGTCATGTATCTTCGTTATCAGTGTAGGACAGTCCTTCGTCTCATGAACACAATGAGTACAATATTTGCATGATGGATGCATTGGGTTGTTGCATTCATGGGCATAGTATCTTGGTCCTCCATTGTTGTAGCAGATTAGCTGTCCCTGACCTTTGGCAGGTCCTCCTCTACCTTGGCATCGTCTACGCCCCTGAAAGCCTATTTGCATCATCCCACCACTCTGGTCAGAGCGACGCATTTCTGGCTGAACCCTATAGACAAGGTTTCTATCCATCATGAATTCATAACTTCTGCAGTTACACTCGTCATGCCCTACCGACTTGTAGAAGTTTCATAACATTTATTACAGTGTTAGTAAAAACTTCTGCAGCAAATTACAGTTATTCGTCATATACCTCCCTTCTACCTAACGTATATCGCACCACAATGCAGGCCCTGTGCTCGGTCCTACATGGGCCTCTAGCCTCAAAGGAATCAGTCGTCCTCTTGCAATATAGTTCGCAAATACCAGGTAGTGGTCTCTTTCATGCCCCTAACCATTAAATTTCAAGCACCATACCTCTTCTTGCACCTCTGGTTGAACTATTCTATCCTGCTTCAAACTTTGCATTTCAAGGAAAATATTTTGTAGCTGCGCATGGATCTGCTAAATCCCCATATTCAGAGCCTTCATCGGAATTTCATGTAGTCTTATGGTAATCGCCAAGGCCTTTTCCTGATTCATAATATTCTATTGTGACAGTGCAACCCTTAGGTGGGGTAGGAGCAAAGCCACAAACCATTCGTAGTGCTATTCATTTGTTAAGTTCAGACTAGCTTCATGGATTTTACACTTCAATATCTAATCCAATTCCCATGGTATCTCACTTGGTTTCATCATGATTTCCTTGAACCCCACAATTTAATGTGCCTTAGATTTAGGCCTATTGAAATCTTTACTTAGCATGGTTTAGATTTCTTCCAACCCAACATTTTGGTTATCATTAGAGTACTTGATGTACCAAGTTAGCATGCGATCCTAAAGTTGCCTTCTTCATGTGATCATTTGTTACACCCTGAGATTCCCACACAACTTTCACCATGAACCAAAACAGGTCTGGGTCCTCATTTCCCAAGCCTTTAAGCAAAGGGAACTTCACTGAATAGAGGTGGTGGTGGCATGGGTGAAGTCATAGGTGATGGTGGTGAAGTTGGAGGTGGTGTAGGTGGAGGTGAGAATCACAGGAATCCATATCTTACTAAGTGGACTACACTTTGCAGAGAAGCTTGTGCTACTCCCTCTTCGTCACCCAATGGAGGTGAAATTAGTGGGCTATATTCGGGACCCTTTCTTCCTTCATTCCTGTAAGTATTTCCACTTCGCATAGCTTTGAACATCAAGGTAGTTTCATAACCTATTTTTTGCACAATAACATCTTAATCAGGGTATTTAAGGAATTCAAGTACTTACCTCACGGACCCTTGAAAAAGCATCGCTCTGCCTCATTGCAGCTAACTGAGGTATCGACTGCAAATTTAGTCACAAATCCTCCTATGATGCGATTGATCCAATGATCGATAACATGGGCGATCTTATCTGTAGAGGCTTCCAGTCTCTGTACTAACTCTTAGGTCTAGACAATATGACTGTCAAGTCTCCACCTTCCTTGGCTGTCCACTAGCTTGGCGATCCACTTGTATAACTCAAACTCAAAAGGAACAGAAAAAGATCTCGTGGAATTTTGTATATAAGTACCTATCCAGCCACATTTCCTTTTGTCAGTTGTGGTTTTTTGTTTTCCTATGCCACGAATTCGTGGATTTTCCTATCTAACCAGTCTTTGACCTCTCTCTTAGTTGCATTCTAGTGATATGACATCACACATCTCTTATGTAGATTCTAGTCCTAGCAAGGGAACCATTTTTTGGCTTACTGGGGCCTGGCCTAGGTTCAGGGTTAGTTAACCAAACAAATCCCTGCACTACAGGCCCTTTTGGCAGCATCCTATAGAGCGTAAACTGAAGTCTCAACTGAAGTAGTATGGGGGGATGTTGGAACCAAGTTTCCGCACCCTGAAATGGTCGTGATGTCGATTTATACTCTCTATTCCTACTTTCACGCAGGTCGCTAAGCCTTAAGGCTCTGTGAGGCTACCCTTTATTCTGCTCTTCAGTACCTCAGTGAAGGTGTACGATTGACTTTCGGGCAACCTTAGCCCACTATCCAAGTACATTCACATTGCTATGAGAGTATATTGTATAGGTTTCCAAGTTATCTTAAGCATTTCACTTATATTACTAAACAATCCCAGTTAGCATCGTGTAAGCTAACATTCTAACTTGCATTCAATTAACCAATATAATCACATATATTGATGCATCACATAAACATTGTAAATTAAACCCAAATCATAGTATAACCAGATGCAGTAACAGGAAATAAATACACATAATTCACATAATACTTCTTTATTGATATCTTTAACTTAATAAGACTCTATCCACCTTGTGCACACAACTACAAGGGTCTGTGTCCTCAACTGCAGACTTCCACCCCAGGCCTCTGCGCACTCAGCTATAGAGCCTCTACCTATGGTAAGACCCAAAACACTTAGACTTCTCTACCCAGACTCGTCACTTCATTCTTCACTATTAACTTCTAACTACTTAGAGCTTACTTACATAGCTCTTTTTTATACAATCTCGTGGTTCGCAGACCATGAGTGTACCTTTGCATCCGACTTTACACTTTAGAAAATAAGGGTGGAAAACCCTTTATGACTCTTGACACCTTCACGCTCTGCAATCATAAAATGCGGAGACTTTACAACTTTATTACAAAATTGACCTAAAACATGGGCTTTTAGCTCCATAATTGTCCTTGGGGGATCCCGTTTAATTACCTCTTGGTCAGTATATATATCTTCCCCTTAAAGGACAACATTCCTTTACCATTGACATCATATTCTTCCCATGTATCTGGACCTACTCCTTCTTCCAACATTTCATAGATCATCTTATACCTTAGATCTTTTCACTTGTACAAAATGAGAGATTAGTGACTACGTGACTTAAAAAAGTTAATCACCACAATTATTTCAAGTGAATTACTACTAAATTTGAGAAATTTTAAGTGGCATAACTAAAAAAAACTAACTTAAACGACTAATTTAGTCTATGGATAAAATATATAACTAGATAATAAGTGACCCAATTAAAAGTGACTAAATTAAATGACTAAGTTATCCAAAGGACTAAAATATATGACTATATAATAACTCGCAAAATTAAAAATGATTAATGTAAATGAGTACTATAGTCCAAGAATGAATATATGACAAACTAAAAAATACAACAAGTATATGAATGAGTCATTTATGCTTGTCATTTTGAATTATGACTTTGGAAATAGAAAATTACAATTTTTCTACTAAAGTGTTATATTTCACTAAATTTTAATACTGCAAATGGATTTCAAGACCCATCATTATTATTATTATTATTATTATTATTATTAAAATAATGGATACACATGTTTGTATTCCGGTTAAAATATTTGATGTGTGATTTGTGTACAATATATATGTTTTCGTATTTACATTTCTCCATTTTCAGTCATCCCATAATTTTTCTCTCCACGCCCAATTCCATATCCATTATGATATAATATTCTATTATTCCATTTTAATGTATAATTTTTTTATTTCACCGGAACCTCAAGCACAAACCATGTCAATTACGATTCGCCTTACCAGAGTATTTTAACAGGAACTCACACAGCGTAAAATTGTCCAAAGGAAATAAATGTCTCATTGGGGAGACCTGAAGGGAAACATAGTTCTCATGTATTAGTCAATTAAATGATCCACATGCTAACACCATCTTCCTTCACCGTTGTGTTGTGCTTTGGTTTTTTTGAACATCTCAATCTATCTATGAAAGGTGATGGCAGGGAGGCAGGACACTATCATACGTGTATCAACAAGAAAGGCATTTATTGTTAAGGTTCAAAGATTCAAAGATGGATTTGAGAGGATACAAAACTTGGAATCAAATTCGTTTTCATCACTTCCATCTACTTCTGGTGCAAGAATATAGTCATATGACGATAGCGACAGCCCCAACCTTGCACAAAATCTACATCATTATCTATCTTAACTCTAAACTGACAACGTGGAGATGGACAGGCTCTAGTGGTCACAGGCTCTAGTGGTCACAAGTGCCAGCATCTTAGCGTAATATGTGGAAATAGTTAGTAACCATTTTATTTTCAATTAATCCATATCCAAGTCCCTCCTCTAACAATTTAGAAATGGAATGGTACCCAATCTAATTTTAATTGTTGTAGATCAACCCATCGTGTCCATGTATCCTCTCTTTTTTATGCATATATACACACATTTGTCAGCACCCACATTAAATTATGGAGGAGATATTTAACTATTGGTCCAAACCCATTTAAATTGAATCTGATATACACATTTATTTGAATCCCAACTCCCATAGTTTAGCAATGGAAACACTTACTGTCCAATCTTATTGTCGTTTCTACTGATCAACCCACCATGTACATGAGTCGTCCCTTCATAATGGCTATATGCACATATCTCTGGGAACCCACATGCATGTATTAGGGCTAAATGTCTTTAGTGACCCAAATCTATCTAAACCCATGCTTGAAATGTACCTCAAACTTGAGCCTTGAGGTGCATATCAGATCACGTTTTCGACGGATTTAGGATAGCATCCATACTCAATTCACGCAATGCACTGTCTATATTTATTGCATCATATATACTCAATGCATCCAATTCACTATGTGTATTGGATGTGTTATTACTTGGACATAGTATAAACGAATCGATTGATCACCTGCTCCTTAGCAGGTCTATTGTAGCATGATTTTTCCGCACGAAAATATGTATCCATGGTAATTGATATGTTTACCAACTAATAACTAATTCAAGCTCATCACTTTGTATTCATGCACTATTTGTTGCATACTTCTTGGTATGTTAATCGTTGGCCTTCAGGCCAATATTTTAGGTGGTAAATTTTCATGTAACTTCAAATGTAGGTCAGTTGCTTAAAATATCTACCTAGAAAGAAAGTGTAGTAATTGATCAACAAGAAAATGAATAGAATCAAAATCCTAATAGCCTTCCATCTCAATTGCATTCCATTTCTTTTCAATGAGATAGACTATGGGAATGTAAGGTTGGTCCTATTTTATAAATGTACATTAACGGTCTTTACTCTTCACTTCCCTTGGGTGGATTTTCTAGATCCTTTTAGGCAAAGCAATTTGGATGGTAACATATGTCACTATAATTCCTATGACTGAATTTGTAATCATATAGACAATGATGAGTGGAAAATGAGTGTGTATAGGCTTCCCACATCATAGCGAGAATAGAGGTACCTAATAAAATGGTACCTTTAGTATTTTAGATTTGTCAACTCAAAATAAAAAATCCACATGTTCATGTATTGTAGATTGGTATGGTTCAATCAAGGTTGGGAATGAATAAGTGAAAAAGTAAGAAAATGTTAGTAAATCATTGGAAACAATTTTTCATGCATTAGTTGTATCTTCTTGAGATGGAATATTTTCAATGTTCACCAAGTTTCTCGGATGGGGGACTACAAGAAATGAGAGTCGCAAAGAGCGGACATATGGGGGCATTCCCAAATATTAGAGAAATTGAAGGCGGGTGTCAGGGTCCCTAGTATAGGGGTTTTATTGTATATATTCATAATAACGATAATGATAAATTCCAACAATAAAAATTCATCCTATCGAATTCATAGTTGTGCAATAGAGTGTAAAGGCTATAATCCTGCCAATCCTAAAATATTGAAAACTATTAATGCTACTAGATTTTGAATGGGATATGAAATTCTCCTTTATCCATATGAATTCCAATGAGGTTGGAACCGTTGTCAAGCATTTTGAAACAATTAATGGTAATGTTAAAAATTTAAATAGAAGTATAGAAAAGGCAAGATAAAGTATCATGCCAAAATTTAATATTAATATTAACTACTAATGTCACAAGCTCCTAAAAATATCTATCCCGTATTTTTTTTTCTATCTGAAAATGTTGTTAAATGAAAAATAGGAGGTAGGGGGTGACAACCCCTAAATATTCCGCTATTTTTGGAGGCCACCTAGACAGCCCCATTTTGGGGAAAAACACCCTTTGCATTAGGGAGATGTTCCCCAAGTTCTCCCGAAAGGGGTATGTTGGAAATATGGGGGCACATGCTAGCCTCTAAGGTGCAAGCAATTTACACCCCTTCCACCGCTGTTGAACATTAAAGATCTTAAATGATCATCAGGTGAGTTGTGTAGTAGTAATGTGACATGTTTTAGCAAGAAATCATTTTTTTTTTTTTGTACATTTCCATATGTTCTAACCAACAACAAGAAACATTGTGAATGATGTCAACTTTAATTGAAGAGTATATTTTCCTTGGATTTAGGAGCTATATATTCCTAGTTTAAGTAATTACATGAGTTAATTGTTACATTTTGAGACCAATTTGCAATACATTTGTGAATTGTTAACTCATGCCATGGCTTTAAATTGTCAAACTGACAGGATTTGGAATGCTTCCAATTTGAATACTTTTCATCAGTTATTATAAAAAATAGATTTTCTACGGGTGTTGGTATTTTCATCCTCAATAGATATTGAATTTTTAATGCCTTGGATCATGAAAGTATCCTTAGTCATACATTTTATACAAGAAAGTTTAGGAATGTTCCTACTAAAGAGAGTGGTGGAACTAAAATTGATTTGCATATTGTTTAGCTCATGAGCATAACTAGGTGTTGTTATCTCATTACTTGGTTCCCTTTTGGGCTTATTTATTTATGGATATACTAATTGGACAACATTTTTATCGTTGGTCATGTTGTGTGATAGGTTGGAGAATTAAATTGTACTGAATTATTCAAACACAAATGCCAAGGGAAGAATTGTGATTTTTTTTATGCTACAACTGTATCTTATATAAGGAAAAATGTTTTAAAAAGTTAATAATCTCTTTAGACAGAGATAGTCATCTCTACTTAAGATTTCTATTTTGATTTTATTTTCTTTCAAATTTCATTTTGCTACTGAGAAACATGGTTTGAGGGGCTTATTTGTGAATAATGGATTTATTTTGGCTTAGGCACGAAGTTTGAGAGATAAGTATTTTGCAAAAATTTCCAAAGACTTCCACTCAAATTGACGTCAATTAATATGGGTTGGGAATACCACAGTGAGATCAAAAACTTGGTGGTCACCATAATATTTTGTTGATGTCACTAGTGAAAAAACAAACAAACAACATAATATCTTACTGGCTAATTCAAATTTCTTGAATTCCTCCATCAATAATTTTCTGATTCTGAAAGCCCTATTATGCAATTACTGTCATTATTGGGATGAATTTCCATGGAACTGAATATTATTTATTTTTTATTTGTTGATTTTGTCTATGAGGTATTGTATTTTATCAACACATTAAACCCTTTCTTAACACCTCCTATGATAGGTGCACTTCATATATTACTTCTTTCCACCTTGTCTCACCCCTGAAACTGTTTGATCCCATGTTCATCTCGGGGTGTTTTCTTAATGTGATATTTCATTGCAGGTTGCATGGCAATGTTTTGCAACTATTTTATTTTACCTTTTGTATCACGACAGATTATGACAATCAGTAACTATATACAGTCATTATGCAAAAGAAATCAAAAGAGATACTGTACATAACACTTTTTCTTACCCAAGACCAAAATGCAAAACAACAGAGAGGTCTAAAGGTATACTCCCTTTAGAAAATACCCATGTATTTACACATTTTGACTTCATATGAAGTCTTGCACTATATACAGATGACTAAAAAAATCTAGAGTATCTATGTTGTCCAAGGAGGGAGCCAAATTTGAATTAGATAGGGTTGTGAGGAGAGAAAAAACTATGTTTACAAAGGATGTTGTAAGTGGAGCTATGTGACCTTCCAGTTGTAAACTTTCCAACCCTCTTCTCAAACTTTTGTTTTATCATTTTGCATCCAAATCATATTCTTTTGTTCTATTAATATATCAGCTGTTATCATTATTTGGGTGGATAGTAGGTACAAACATAGATTCAAATCCATAATATGATTATTAAGCTTGGCCACAGTGTCATCATATATGGGTAGTATTCATCTTCGATTCCCTTGATACTGAAGCCAATGTGATACTTTGACTCCAAATCCTACCCACCTACAAGCTCAAACCAACTTTCTGAAGTGGAGGAAGCCAAAATTATTTGTCTCTCCAATTGTTGGAATTGAAATATATGATGGCCATATAAAGAGAGGTCTTAACATGGTGGAGAGCCAAACATCTAAAATTATTTAATGTGCACTCTAATCCATGTGAAACAATTCTATTTTTCATGGATCCGACACAAGTGTAAATACATGGCCCAACTAATTTCATGATAATGAATTATAGTTCCTCCTACTTGAAGAGAATTTGATCCCCAATCTCCCATGATATAATTGGATACTAACCTATGTTAATCCTTTTATTGTAATGCCTGTTGGTGTTCATGCAAGTGAAGGGCATACTTCCTACAATTTTCATAATGATTTCATAATCTTAGATCCCCATGCTATGCACCGACAAACTCCCTTCCCCCCATAATGTTACTGATTGTTTATCTACCTAGGTATAAAATTTATCTCCTTGGGCCACGGAAAAGAGTTCTGAAACTAGAAATATTCGGGTGGAATCATTCCACACAAAATTCTTGGATATCCAATGCTCCGTCACTCTATTGATATATTAGAGCACATGGATGGATTAATATTCTAGAACAAGGGGATTGTAGGATTACAAATTTAGATTTGAGGGAGTGGTGCCTAGATTTATGTTCCTTATGATATTATTGGAATCTCCCACAATAACTAACTTGTGAATTGGGTGTTTTTTAGAGAGATTCGTACCTTATAACAGTGCATAAAACTTCACTTAGTTATTTGAAGATGTTCCCAAACTCGAGGAATATACCCCCCTCACCTGTCACATCTAGGATTTATTTTTTAAACCGCCCTCGAAAGAAAGGATGTATGAATCCTTGAATGTTAACCTTTCTCAATAAATTTCTTTGGAGGGATAGTTGCAAGTTTTTTTGTAAGAGGACAAGGGGAAAGTTGAGGATGAATATTGAATTCATCCATCCATATTTTTGCATATGAATCTAGCAATTGAGGCCTATTCAAATACGTTTCGCGAGTAGGGATTTAGCTCTATCAACTAATAGTGTTGTATTAGTCTAAATGTCTTGGAATATGGCTTTGTTACGTGTATTCCAAGGTTTCCAAGATACATACCTGGGGAAGGCCATCCAAAGTCATTTAAAAGGGGCTTGCTTCTAAATGAATTTAGATAATGTTGGAGCTAAGATTCAAAAAAATGAAGGGGAGATTCACATTCCAAAAAAAAATTAAATGGGGGAGGGCTACCAAGGAAGTCCTATGCTTCATAACCAAGCTTCACTGTATAATTATATGATCCCTAATTCCTATTTTTTTTTTTTTTTTTTTTTTTAGAGTTGCATGTAGAACCGGATAAAACTAAAAGAAATAGAGGAGAAAGATTCCTAAGGTGGAAGGAATCAAGCCCAAGTTCAAACCACACCAACAACTTTCAGGTTCAGAATGAGGAAGAGAAAAATAACTTCAGTTCAATCCATAACCAATCTTTTAGTGAAAGATAGAACTTATCCTTGACTCCATTTAACATAAAATATGAAGATCTTCACTTAAAGTTGTATCATTTTCCTTGTAATTGAAAAGTCCCCATTCTCCCAAATTTTACCTGTTATGGGTTGTTGTCCAATATATGATTGTCTTTCCAAACAAGATTACTCTAATTTCTCACTTCTCTGAGAATTAGTTTTATTTCTGAATGAAAGGTCTGCAACATTCCCTTCATGAAATCTTCCATGTAAAACCTTATCTTCTCCAACCTTCACGTTCTCCGTGTTCATATTTTTTGTGTTGCCACTTGCAAGAATTTTACCAGCCTCCTCAATAGGTTTATATTTTCCTTTTCATGTAATTTTATTTCTTAATTTTACTTTTCAACTTTAGAACGTTGAATCATTTCTTCCCCATCAACATATGGTATGACCCCATGCTTGTGCTCTATTATCTACCAGCATATATCCATCTTAACTCTGGATCTGCCAAGCACCAAGAGGGATAAAATATATTTTAACTATAGAAAAGGTTTGCACCTTCAGATATTTGATCCCTCTTTTTGTTTTATAGATACGAAGTTAAGATCTAGGCTGGTTTAATAATTAATAATTAATTATATTTTTATGTAATTTGACTAATTCAAAATACTACATACCATAAGAAGACAAGAAATTAGAACATGTCTTCTGTATTGGGCTGTAGAGCACCTCCTAGTGAAATCACTCAATTTTTATTTAACTCTATATTTTTTCATGGATGTAGGAGGCAGAGCACCTCAATTCTTAGAAAGAATTTAGAGTAGATTGAGTATGAGTATTGCAAAGCTTCTTTGAAATAATTCATTATAGAAAATTATGTATGAGTATTGTAGAGCTGAAATAAAGTCAAAATGATATATATAATCTAAAGCTTGGACATCGTTTATGAACAAGGAACCCTTGGGCAACAACTTGTGATGTACCTCGTCAACCCATATGGTGCAAAATATGAACATTCAACAAATACATTGTTGAAAAACATACTTATACCTAATGTTCAAGAGGGTTAATAAGGAAAAAACTTTGGAGCACTTGTATTGCTATTTTAATCAATCCTAATTGACCAAGACTGCAACCATTAATATTCAACCTAGGATAGGTCTTGTTGTTTAAATGGAGTTTCCACTGTCTGTACTAATACACTATAGACAAGAACGAAAAACCACAAGAAATAGTAAAGATTGTCGCTGAATCAATTGCAGAAATTAAATCATTCATGTAGAAATTAAAGCACTCCACAAAAATGACACCACACTTCACAATTACCAGAGAAAGGGTGTGCCACTTAGTAAACTAATGACTACACCATCTAGTCACTACCATTATGTTTAATGAAACCAGTGTAACATCATAATATATTCTCGAACTAAAGCAGATTTCTTTTACAATTTATACAACAACAATAGAAAGCCATACATCAATAAAAGAAACAATAATATACAACTACCTCTAATGCTGCAGTCCCTTCCAAAGAGGAAGGCCCTTCGTCCCTAGTAGGGACACAAGAATAAACATGAGATTTGTTAAACAATCAGATGAGGAACAATAACAACATCATTGTAGTGCCTTCAATACTAAAAGTAATTAAAAGTTACAAGATCAGAGTAACAGTGCTTTTCTTTATGTTGCCCCATACAGGACAAATTGAGTTTCTTTTATAATTACTACATACCCAAAATCAGGAATAGATCAGTCATGAAAATCCAACGATTCCCATGCTGATCATAAAACTAGAAGTAGGTATAACCTATTTGTAAATATAAATGCTTCTAAGATACATTGGCTAATATCAAAACTTTTTGGATCTGTTACTTCTAAATAAATAATTCATAACCCCTAATAGTTGTTGCGTGGAATAGTACCCACAAATTTTCCAGTTATGTGCAACAACATCATGTGGTCAAATGATGATTCAGAATGTAACAAAAATCACTGGGTAACAACATCCTTGGTGTAAAAATTGCCATCTTTAATAGCACATGATGTAATAACAACCTATAACAACATACAAGGTGTAACAACAATATCCTCTACCCTGCTATGAAACCAATCAACACTACCTGTCCACTCCATAACATCATCCCCACAAGAAACACCTGAAAAAGAGAAGAGGGTCCAAAGTATTTCTCTAATGCTTACCCTAGTTAGCCACAAAAAGGAATATTGTATCGTAATATTCAAAAAAACATGGAAAAGTAACATGATGGCTAAACAAGCTATATAAATGATAAAAGGGGTGATTAAGATGTGAATTTTCATGGGCCTAGAGGGAAATAGGATCAATAATGGGAAAGAAAGTGTAAGAAACAGATATAATAATCACACCCAACATCTCCCCCCAACTAAAGCAGCTACATATCCCCATGCAGAACCTCATCTTCTCTTGTTATACCCTTCATGTAAGTATATCAAATCATAGTCACCAAAAATGTCTCCACCCAGAGCCCTGTACCCCTGAGAAGCCATTAACTATCATAGTAAACATTCTTCTTCATAGTCACACAGGTGGTA
The DNA here is from genome assembly GCA_000404065.3 of Pinus taeda. Taxonomy (NCBI): domain Eukaryota; kingdom Viridiplantae; phylum Streptophyta; class Pinopsida; order Pinales; family Pinaceae; genus Pinus; species Pinus taeda. The sequence continues at coordinate 18,519 of APFE031283896.1, read as the reverse complement.
GTTCGACTAATATTTTTCTACTGGTAAGAAAATTAAAGGAACTTTGAATCTAAGTCTGATCCATAATTCTCCCAATGTTTGCACTACCTAATCATATTCGGGTACCTGTGCAATGATAGCCACAAAATTACTATACCCAAAAGAATCTCCTTCGTGCAACTCAGCACTACAGGCTTCAGTACACTTAACGCACCCTGCTAATGCTCAACTTTTCATTTGTGCATGCAAATTCAGGAAAATCATCACAATATTCTTTCTATAAGTTGTTGACTATTCCCTGACCTTTGAACTATTCAGGAACAACTTAAACCCACATATTAGCTCATAAACCATTCTTGGTTCTGCTTTGACCCATAATATTTTCCTTTCTTCATTAGTTTCAGTTGATTTCATGGCGAGATGCCATTAAATTTGGTTTCTCATAAACAAAAGGAAATCATGCAACTACAAATCTCCCATATAGGATAAAACACTTACTACAATATTTTTGTTGACATACTCACACATTATGTTATCCAAAAATAGGTCACAAAGTAAGCTGTGTTCATCAAAATCACAAGTACAAAATTTTTTAAGAAAAGTACAGGTAGAAGAACCGTAATAATGCATGTTCTCAAAAAATATTTTTAACTCAAATAAATAATAACGTTCTGAGAGGAAGACTGGATATGATGGGGAAGGCCACCTGCATCCTAGTAGGTTCAAAGCAAGCTCATGAATCTTTGTCTTGGCATTTGTCGGATCCAAAACTTGCCACTGTAAGAACTGTAACTATTCGTTGCTTTTCTTCATAGCTTCCTTATGCCTCTGCACTTCCCATTCTCTCTACCATTCTTACTTCAACCATTTCTCCCTGATTGAATCCATCATAGTTTTTTGTGCCTTGAGTGAGATCATTCCCTCTTGTAGAGAGAGTATCTACTACTTCCATTTCTGTAACTCTAGTATCAACAACATTCTTTTAGAACACCATCCTTCATCAGGACCCAGTGTTCTCCCACATGCACTAAAAATCGAAGGTGTAACAACCTCTTGAGGGTGAAAAATGCTCCATTTCAGTTTTTGGCTCTTGTGTAACAACAATGTCATCAATGGATTTTTGCATAACATTTTCTTTTTCTCCCCGATAAGCTTTTGCTTTCACTATTGGTTCTTGTGTAACAACAGTGTCATCCACAGGTTCTTGTGTATCATTCCTCCCTTGGTGAGATTATGTTTCCACTACTGGTTCATGTGTAACAGTAGTGTCAACCATAGGTTCATGGAGATTAGCTTCTTATTATTTCCGTTGGTTGGCTTCTCTTTCCAATGTTGGTTCTTGTGTAACAAGAATGTCAACCAACAGTTCCTGTGCATCAGCTACCAAATTACTTTTTATGGACTGTTCCATCTAAGTTGTTAGTTCTTATGTAACAACAACATCTTCAATTGGTTTTTGTGTGTCATCTTCCCACAATTCAATTTGTGTTTCCCTCAAGATGGTGTCCACTTCATAGACTCTATACCCCGCTACCACTAGCTTCTTAGCACAGGTCATGCACACAACGCCCAGAACATTCCCTTTTTGGCCCTATCTACAACCTACACCAAAGTTTCTAACCCCGGGGCCCTTGCCTCTACCTTATCCTCTGCTAACTACTTTCTTAGATTTTCAATCACTTTTTCTAAGCATTCAAATTTGAACAATAAGGATTGAGTCTGATTCTTGCCTGGCGAGGAAGGTTCCCCCGATTGAGCCTACTCTTGCTCCTTCTGTTCTGCTGCATCCTTTTTCTTCTTAGACATGGATGGGGAATTTGGGTGCCCACTAACACTTATCCTCTATTTTGGCCACATATCACCATTTGACTTATTAACTGGCCTCTTTCCAACCCTTACTTGCGAGGGCTAGTGCTGCTCCTCAGTTTCCGCCGGAGCTTACTTGAACATCCCAGTTTGTTTCCTATGGGTAGTTCTAGCCTTCTTTCTCATGAATTCTTCCCAGATCCTACCTTGGAAACTTAGGACATCTAGCACAATTAGATTGATGAGTCCATGGTTTGTGATACATGTATTTGGATGTGCAGCTATTTTTACGAGTGCGGCCATATGCCTGAAATATCCCAACAAAAATTAGGGAAGATTTATCATTTGTCGGTTCCAAAGGTGATTTAGTAATGGAAAGTGGTAATTGAATACGATTGTTTCCCTTCACTCACAGGTGATATACTTGATGGGGTAAAGGGTGACATCGTCCCATGGTTGGGGACATGACAACCTGTCAATCCCCCTTCCTTTCTTCACCAACTATTCCTTCCCTTGGAGAAAATCCTCCTTTAAGTAGTGGTCATTAACTTTCCTATTAAACCACCTTTGTCATTCTATTGGTAATGTCATCACTCGGGAAATTACCCCTTATGTAACCACCAGCTTTGATCTCCTGACCTCTGTTTTGATTACTCTCTAAATTCTTCGCGAACTCCATAGAAATTACCCTGTCTAATCCTTCCAGCCTCTCGAAAAACTCAAACCAGCCTACATATTTAAAAATTTAACATGGTTCGAGGTAGTTTTTCAAAGCCTCTATTGACACTTGTTCATGTTGAATTTTTCTCCATCCATCACTACACAGATTCAATGTTATTCTCCTCTCTTTTCCCTCCCTTAAGAAGTTTCAGAGCGCTCGACACACTACTCAGCTGTTTCATCACTGTAACTATTCTCTTCCACTTCTCTCAGCACTCTGAATGGGGATGTAATTCTCCAACAGGGGTTAAATGTTAGGGTGACATAGGCAAGAATTTCAAATTAGGATTTGTGACCATGATTCGTACTATGAAGTAACATTTCCTTATTAATGGTAGGTTATGGGAGATCTAGTCGGAGGTACAATTCCCTGTTTTGGCATGATCGACCATTAAATGACAATGATTACCAGCTCCTCATGCTTTGGTTGTGGTATTTAAATATGCACAGGTCATGCACAGGTCATGTCATCATGTAATTTGCCCCCCATCTTAAATGTGACAACCGACCTTAGTCGTAAAAAGAGGATATCATGTTATATTGCTATAATTACTAAGAAAATCAGATAATGATATTACCTTTGTATGACGTATGTGGTGTGACATGGGGAGAAGGCATTGGTGGAGAGGCACGTGAATTTAATTCTGGTGGTCTAGGAAACTTCTTCGCAAACCACGATGATGAATGGTGTGTCTCAGAATAAATAATTTACCTGAATTATTTCTAGAAGTTATCGCCTATTACAGATGTAACAACCAAGATGACTGTTATGTGTTATTGATTTTCACAAAAGATAAAAACAAAGAAGGAAATTTGTGTAACAACATTATTGTAGAATATGCTTGAAATAAAAATGTTGTTACAGAGTGTGTAACAGCTACCATAGAGCGGTTTACAAATGCTATAGAAATTGTCTATCTGTGCTCAGAAAAGGTTGTCATAGCCAAATTGTTTTGTTTCCATATTTATTAGGTTGTTTTTTTTCCTTTTTTTTGGAAGGTTTAATTGCCGCAAACAACGATTGGTTTTCAGTTGTTATACTTATTGAAAAATTAGAATTTTGGCAACACAGGAGGCTTTTGCCCTGTTCCTATAATTTGAAGATTTGAATTCGTGACAATGTTGACAAATGAATTCCTTGACGTAGGTTTATGATATAACCGAATATAGTGCCCATTTGCAAGCATTGGTGTCCTCGCACTGTCAATGGTAACCAAATTCATAATCCCATTGTCAAATACTACATCTACCTCTTAGGGACCTAGCCATCTAGTGCAGAGCTTACCATTGAAGTCCTTGAATCTAGAATCATATAAGAGAGCCCAATCTCCATTTTGGAAATTCTTCTTCTTGAGGAACCTATTATGCCACTTAGCTCTCTACTTCAAGATTGTCTTCATTTGTTGGATAACAGCTAATTGTTTCTCCTCCAATTCATTGATTCGGTTTACCGTCTACTTCTGTGATGTAGCCAAATACAAATTTACTTGCAATGTCGTTCTCAATGTCTTGATTTCAAACTCAATAGTGGATAAGAGATTTTTACCATACACAAGTTCATATGGTGAGAATCTCATGGTATTCCTCCATGTAGTCTTGAATGCCCACAACACTTCTTGATGATTATCGACACAATTCCTTCGATGACTGGCCACAGTCTTAGTAAGAATCCCCTCAATGACCTTGTTGTTTCTCTCCACCTAGTCATTTGCTTGTGGATGATAAGGTGTTTTTATTCTATGATGGATTTTTTATTTCTCAACCAACTTTTGGATCATATGGGATATAGAATGGGGCCCTCCTTTTGTTACTATCTCCCTAGGTATACCAAAATAGACAAAGATGTCTTCAAACAAGAAGTCTGAAACAACCTACTCTATGGCTCTAGTTAGTGATTTTTCCTCAACCCATTTTGTGACATAGTCAATGTAGACCAAGATGTAGGATTTCTGTTTGTATGAAGGATTAATTGCTCCCACAAAATCCAAGGTGCATTTCTCCAAAGGTTCTAAGACAATTTGAGGTTGTAACAACATCTCATCTGATTGCAATGGTTGGCCCATTCTTTGGCAACTATCACATCCATTCACAAACTTCTTGTCATTCTGAAATATTGTTGGCCAATAATACCCTATTGAAAGGACTTTGTATCATGCCTGTTTATCTGTGAAGTTCCCTCCAGAAGGTTCCTTGTGACAATCCTTAAGGATCTCAAAGATATCATCTTCCCTAGGACAACATCTGATCTGGAAATCTAGTCGAGTGTGATAGATATTCCCATCTAACTAGGTATAGGTATCATTCTATTGTATGATCTTTCTCTTCTCCTTGGAGGACAAATGTTGTGGAAACTTTCCTGGAGCAAGATAATTGGCTATATCTGCATAGCAGAGTGAGTAAGTAGAAATAAAAAATAGATATTCATGAGGGAAAGTATCCTGAATAGGAATGCAATTGTTATCAATGGTTAACCTAAAAAGGAAATTGACTACTACATTATCTTTTCCAGGTTTATCGACAATTCTGATATGAAATTCCTGTAACAGTAATAACCAACATGTAATTCTACCATTTGTAATTGGCTTATTCATCAGAAAACAAATGGCAGAGTGGTCAACATGTATAAATACTTGATACCTGGTGATATAATGTCAAAATTTATTGATGGCATGCACTACTACTAAGAATTCATTCTCAGTCACTATGTAATTGAGCTCAGCTGCAGTCAGATTATTGCTTCTGTAGTAAATAACATAAGGTTTCATGTCCTCCAGTTGGCCTAAAATTGAACCTACAGCAATATCAGATGCATCTATAGCTATGTGAAATGGCAGTTCCCAATTAGGTCCACATAAAACCAAAGTTATTGATACACAAAATTTCAGCTTCAAAAAGGCCTACTCACACTTTCTTGTCCACAAAAATTTGACATCTTTCATAAGAGAAGAAAATAATGGTGATGCAAATTTCGAAATTTTTTCTATAAATCTTTTATAATACCATGAATGTCCCAAGAAACTACATACCTATTTTTGTGTCTTTGGAGTTGGAATTCTTAGATTTACCTCTATTTTAACATGGTCTACCTTGATCTGATCATCAAAAATGTAGTGTCCTAGCACGATCCCTTCATTCATCATCATGTGACATTTTTCAGTGCTCAAAGAAACATTAGTTTGTACACAATGTTCCTGCACTTTTTCCAAATTAGCTAATGTTGTTTCAAAATCATCACCATAAGGTGTGAATCATCCTTGAAGATTTCAAAGTAGTCATTCAACAAATCCGAAAAAATCCCTAGTATTTCCATCTCAAAAATTGTTGCACATTACAGAGTTCAAAAGGGAGCACTCTGTATGAAAAAATCACCCAAGGGAAAGTAAAGTTTGTTTCATCCTGATCCTTTGGGGAAATATGTATCTTGTTGTAGCCAATAAACCCATCTAGAAAGGGCGTCAAGGATCCGATCTATAAGGGGTAAAGGAAAATGGTCATTTTGAGTGACCTTACTTAGTTCTCTGTAATCCACACAGACTCTCCACTTGCCATTATTCTTTGGGGCAGTGACAAGCACAGACATCCACTGACTGTCAGATATTAGATAAATAAAATTAGTACTTAGGAGTTTTTATACTTCTTCCTTCACTACCTCCTTCAGTGCAAGGTTCATGCGGCACTGTGTTTGTTATCTGATTTACAACCATCTTTCAAATAAATGTGGTGAGTGCATAGGTTGGGATGAATCCATTTCATATCTGTATAGTCACATGCAAATGCCTTTTCGTATTTTTGTAATAGTAGTTGGTTTTTCTCAGCAATCAAGTTGGGTTAATGTTCATAAATATTCTTGGTTCTATTTCAATTGCACCGTTGTCAGTATTCAGATTGGTTCTCATTGTTTCGAAATCTATATCTTATACCTTCTCTTCCTCCTTTGAATTTTCAATGGAAGCGATAGAAAGTGAGTTACTAATAAAACCATTAATGATATCATCTTTTATCCCATCCTTGAAATACTGGGATTTCTCGAGAGTGATGAGTGGTAGGGAAAGATCTTATTCATTCTCAAATTCATCCCACCAGGGGTTATACAAATCCATATTTTGTTTTGGGGGGTAAGGATTAAGATTCTTTGTAGCCTAGCCATCTGATATCACCATAGATCGAACCAAATCTACATCCTATAAATGCATCTGCAGTGGCTAGCCAAGGTCTCCCTAGGATCAAAGGATGCCCCCCCAAGTTGGATTTGGGATGTAAGATAAGAAGGTCAGCTAGATACCTGTAGGAAGCTATTGTGATTAATATGTCTTGTAACACCCCCTTGGGTTTGACACGTGACCTGTCTACTAATTTGGGTACAATAGGAGTATTTCTAAGCCGATGTAGCCCGAAGGTGGTAAAGAGGTCCTTTGTCATCACATTAATGGTAGGCCTAATATCAATGAATGTGTTAGTTATGGGTTGGTCATTAATCTATATAGTAACTGTAGCATTTCCTAGATCATTATACTTAGTTATGAGAGGCTGAGAAGACCTTTATTCGAACAATTTCCCCATCACGTATATAGCATCAAGGTCCTTAGGCTTCCTTCCAGGTTTCTTAATACACAAATATCATATTGTTTTAGCATAAATAGGTACTTCTTGAAGAGCTTGCAGTAGAGGAATTCGTACATGTTACACTGAAATTTGTCACCATGACTATCTGCAGTTAGTATGCCTCCATCAACAGTCATACTATCCTCCTTGGCAAGCCTTATACCTCTACTCTCCATTTCAAACTTCAAGAAAGAGAGAAAGTCTTTAAAAATCATGTTTATCTCTGGGTATGCAGGTTCTCTCTACCTTACCTTCGTGTACGCACTCCAAGTTCATTATACATGCGTACTTGTATGCTCTGTATGTCAAGGGTTGGGTGCTTACCCTTGTAAATGTCAAAAGGCACGAGTTTCATCTTAAAAAAGTTACTTGTGGTCATTTCTAGAGCATTCTAGAAGATTGTTTGACGTGTATTGAGCACCTCCAGATGGTTCATGCATCCCTATGAAAGAGGAACTT